>CAUYSK010110397.1:0-14782 GCA_963575035.1 Avahi laniger
TAAGTTTGTGTCCTTCTGAGAGCTTTTACAAGCACCATCTTAGAGTTATTATGTCATATTTTCTATAGAAAAACCATTCGGTGCAGCTGGTTCAAGCCAAATTAAACCCCTTCTCCTTCTGCATAAGGGAGAAACAAACACACCCTTGGTTTGGCTTTTCAGCACGCATTTATCTCAAATAAATAAGTCATTTCAGTGAAGAGTTTGGGTAATTTCAACAGCTACCTTTTAATAGCTCCATGATAAAAGAACTTCCAAAGGACCAAATCACGGAGCAGTGAATAAACATGCTTTGGAAAATCTGCTGAATTTGACATCTTTTGGGAAACGAAACAAACCTGTATTCCTAAAATGCTAAGTTAAGTGATTTAATATATCCACATTTCTTAATATTGGGGCATCTTTTAAGTAGATTCTACCAAGAAAACACAAATACATAAAGTTTTAAGGAATGGATAATTGTGGTGAAATTAGCATAGTTCAGATTCTGCAACCTGCTTCGTTGGTTGTTAATGTGGGTATTCGGAACCCTCGCCAAGTCTTAAAAAAGCAGCTTTCCAGTCTCAACAATGGTTTTGCCCCATTTGCCAGGATAGTCTTTCAGTGTAACCTTTTCTTTGGTGCCAAACGTCTCCTGAGAAGAGTAAGGCTGAGTTCTGGGTTTCAAAAGCTTATTTAAGTTCCAGCCACTGCAGTCTTTGATGACGATTCATCTCCATGAGTTCCACTGTCCTGCCCTGAGAAATTTCAGCAGACTAAAGAAATGGGAATAAGCATTAGGAGCTCATTTGGCTTGCTCTGGGCTGTCCCATGTGGAGTGAGACCATGATTACTTTTCAAAGGGACACTCTCAATTCACGCACATCTACTCGCCACCCTTTGCAAACTTCCATTTTCACAGAAGAAGGAATTTAAAAAGCTAGTGTTCACTTTAGCACATGTCTGTTTCTCCACTTTACTTTGGAAATAATTCATTGCTGTATTTGTTTGCTAGGGCTTCCATAACAAAATATAAATTTGAGGGAACACTCTTCAGTTGGTAACAGTTGTGTTCAGGGTGAACTTCAAAAGGGTAAATAACCTATCAGCTGTCCAAGGTGTGATCACTTTCACTTCACATTTTTTTTTTTTTCTTTTGAGACAGAATCTCACTCTGTTGCCCAGGCTAGAGTGCCGTGGCGTCACCCTAGCTCACAGCAACCTCAAACTCCTGGGCTCAAGCGATCCTCCTGCCTCAGCCTCCCGAGTAGCTGGGACTACAGGCATGCACCACCATGCCTGGCTAATTTTTTTATATATATATATATTTTTAGTTGTCCAATTAATTTCTTTCTAATTTTAGTAGAGATGGGGTCTCGCTCTTGCTCAGGCTGGTTTCAAACTCCTGAGCTCAAACAATCCACCCGCCTCAGCCTCCCAGAAAGCTAGGATTGCAGGCATGAGCCACCGCACCCGGCCCCACTTCACATTTTTGAAGACCACAGAAAGTCATCATGTTTTTGGTCAAAGTCCCGGGCCTTCCAATATATTTTTTAAATCAACCAGTATTCAGGAATGATTTTAGAATTTTTTTTCACTTTTTCTCCTGTTTTATTTACCAACGTTACCAAATTCCTCAGAATCCAAGTCCCCTGTTTAACATCTGTATTCTCCAATCTTTGTGAGCATCCCTCTACTACCTTAAGATAGTGGATATGCACAAGACAGATTAGAGATGTTATCAAGGAAGGGCTTATAGACATTGTTATACTTTCTCCCCAGGGTCTGAAATTTCTTTTCAAATTGGGATCCTATTTTTTTAATAGAGTATTTTTTTAGAGGAGTTTCAGGTTACAGAAGAATTGAGCAGAAGGAACACAGATTTCCCATATACTCCCTATCCCCACACATGCACAACCTCCCCCATTATCAATATTCCCCCACCAGAGTGGCGCATTTGTTATAGCTGATGAACCTACATTGACACATTATCTACCTACATTATCACCCAGTGTCCATAATTTACATTAGGGTTCACTCTTGGCATTGCACATTCTATAGGTTTGGACAAATGTATAATGCATGTATCCACCATTATAGTAACATACCCAGTATTTTCACTGCCCTGAAAATTTGGGCTTCCATTATATTGTTGCTGCTCAATCTTCTGGAGGGCATTGATATGGACCAAACCAAGCTAGGCAGGCTTGCAATTGAGTCAAATTTTGCCAGGGTCGTCAGAGATTTTGGCCTCCTCTCTGTGGGAGTTGAAGGCATTTGCATCTTTGGACTCACTGAGTAGTCAGTATCTTCATCATCATAGTTGCCATGATTTTCTCTTCAGGTCCTTAAAATTCCTTGTTAGCAAATCTGTTATGCTAGAAGAAAAACAGTCACATTTACGGTGGCTACTATGGGAACAACCAAGTTTAAGGTGGCTGCTCAGCGCCTGGAGCAGGAGAGGAAAGACTAACTCTGTTCTCCCATGTGCCCACACAGTCCTCGTGCTCGGGGGCCTTCCGTGAGCATTTCTCTTTTGGTCAAAGCTTATCGTTAATTCATTCATTCAGCAGAAATGTGTGCCAGGCATGGTGCTGGTGCTGGGACCCGCCTGTTAAACACATGCAGGACTGGTTTTCTCAGCTGCTCTTGCTGAGGTTCACTGCCACCCTTGCTGTCCAGACCACGGAGGAAGTGCAGCCAAGGCAAGTGACCGTGGCCAAGTCAGGAAAGCACTCTATGTCTATGTTTTCTCATCTGTAAAACAGGATAATAATAGAACCGATTGCATGGCGTTGGGTGAGGATTAAAAGGGGCCGTGTATAAAAATATTAATACTTCACGCAGTGCCTACTGCCCAGAAGCTCCTGACCTGCAGAGAGTGCTGTGTTGACAGAGGGTGTTTAGACAGTTGTCAAACAACTCTACTAGTAATAACAATAATACTAGCAACCAACACTCACACAGTGCTAACTTACTACATGCCTGGCACCATTCTGGGTTCTTTATGCGCATTAACTCATTGCATTACATGCAGCTATAATTCCTACTTACACATGAGGTGATGTAACTCAGACAAGGTAAGTGACTTGCCCAGGGCCACACAGCTAGCAAGTGCTAAAGGCAGGACTCAGGCCAGCCTGTGAGGCCCCAGAATCCATGCTCTTAGCCACAGGTTTGGGCTGGCCCCATTGCCCTTGCTTATTTCCCCAAAGCTGAGGATCTTGCTCAATTGGATCAAATGCTCACTGGGTCATGGCTGGTCAGAGTACAGCACTGTGACAGGCACAAAGACAAATGGATAAAGTCACTGTGCTCAAGAGAGACATAAAAACAAATGTGTCTGAAACTGGAACAAAGCAAGGCCTCAAGGAGGAGTGAGCAAATGCACAGGATCCAAAAGCTTGTGTCGAGAATGGGGAACTGAGAGGAGGTGTGTAGAGAACGTGGAGGGGTCTCTTGGGACACAAGACTAATAAGGTAGTTTGGGGCAAAAGGAAAAATCGAGAATAGTAGATTTAAAAATAAGGATTTTATGTTGCCAGTGGTAGGAAGCCATTGACAGTTTTGAGTGAGAAGGTGACGCTGTCAGGATGGCTTAGGATGATTGCTCGGGCAGCAGTGTAGAATTTAGGCTGGAGATGGAAACAGCAGAAGCAGCAAGTCCAGTTAGAAGGCAATGATATGTTTAAAACCAGAAGTCGAGCTTACAAAAATGCTAGAAACTGTGGTTTAGTGGTTCTGCTCTGGGTTGCAGTCCTGAAGTCACACATAGCCTTAATGTGTTTAAAAATACCAATATGTACATAAATATATCTAGAAAAAAGTCTGATATTCTGCATATAGTGTGACAGATGATAACTTATTGCCTTCTTAATTTTTTTGTACTGTGTAAATTTTGTTTCAAGGGAGCAGGTATTTTTACTCTTATATTCAGGGGGGAAAAAGTTATTTTTATTTTTAAAAAATAAAGCCTCTTCTTTCCCACAGAACTCAATATGGCACCACCTAATTGAGTCACGGGTCCCTGTGCTACAAGTGGCCGTGTAAGTCTCCTCGTAACCCAGGCAACCCAAAGGCAGCGCACACTGTGTTCTCCAAGCCTGACCCAAGAGCCAGATGGCCCCGAGACAAAACACAAATTGGAAGTTGGTTGAATCCTTTTCCTTTCTTGGCATCCCAAAGTCTTATGCCACTTTCATCTTCCTTCTCGTGTCCCCTCGCACACTCTAGAAATATTACACAGTGCGAGTGTTCTGTGCAAGTATAGCATAAATACGGAAAAGTAGGGCACACGATTCTTTTGATCTTCTCTTGAACCCTCCCTGATCTCTTCTAACTAAAGACAATTAAAGACTCACCAGCCCTGTATTTTCTTCTCTGAAACTGAGTTCATTCCCATATGGAATGTCCATCCTACCCAGGCAGGGCTGGGCCAGGGCTGCAAAGACGGGTACGTCTTCAGAGAAGCCGAAGTCCCAGAATCAAGTCAGGGAAGGACTCACGCAATGATGAGACTGTGGCCATGGACGGTGTTAGGGGAGCTCTTTGCTTCTTTGCTGGGGAAGGGCAACAGAAGGACCCAATGAGGAGGTTATGCTGAAAGCTGGTCTTAGAGTCTGCCAAACGGATGGCAGAGCAGGAAGGGAAACCAAGGCAGAGAGACCGGCATATTCAGAGACTCTGAGGAGGGAGAAAGTAGGGCACATCTGGGTTATCGCAAGCAACTCAGTGTGATGGTGCCCAGCTAGGTGTAGCTTCTCTAAGAAGCTGACATCACTTTTACAGTGCAATTCAGTGGCCACACCACAGCAACATTCTACCGCACGCCAGGTCTTCGTGGATTTCATTCCTCTGCAGTCTCATTTCCCACAGTCTGTTTCCTTAACCCCCGTGAGCCTGACCTGGTTCCCAATCCCTGCTCGATCCCTGTGCAGGTGGTTGTCCTATCACTCCTGGCCCCAGAGCATCCTGGTTTAGAGGGAGGAATCCACTGTCCTGCCAGGTGCCTGGGCTTGTGCTGGAGAAGGAAACCGGAAGGCGTGACAACTGTAACTCAATAAATGCTAGCTATGGTCATGGTAGTAGTGATGATGATGAAGGTGATCAATAGCGACGGTCAAGTAGCCTGGCCTCTCCTGCCAGCGCCGAGACAACCCCTGGATTGAACACCATGGGGTGGACAGACCCAGTGTAGACCCCACAGGAAGGGGTTATGGTGGGAGATGGGGAGGAACCAGAAGAGATAAAAACAGAAGGCAGAGGTAACTGGTTAGGAAGCTATTATATCATTTCTAATGAGACAGACTGAGGCCTGCCCACATCAGTGTCTGAGATGATCTCTAGATATTCACAGAGTTGAGTTGAAAATCTATATAATGAAAGCTGTGCGGTTTCCCAATTTTATAGTGAATATTTGATCAAGTGTCCACAAAAATTGAGTAGAGGCCCTATTAAGAGGGCCTCACCAGAGACGGAGGTGGTCCTGTACAGAAGAGCTCCAGCCGGGCACGGTGGCCTGCACTTGTAGTCCCAGCAACTCAGCAGGCTGAGAAGAGAGGATCGCTTGAGCCCAGGAGTTCAAGACTAGCCTGGGCAACATAGCGAGACCCCATCTCAAGAAGATAAATAGATAAATAAATAGACAGAAAGAGCTCCTCACCCAGAGCTGCAGGTGTGACGAGCGGCACTGCCTCGAGTTGCCTGGGTCATTCTCTTTTCCTCTATGGAGATTTATAGGGCCCCACAGGAAGGCAAAGAGCTCCCACTGCCACTTGCTGGCCCTGGGGCATCGGAATCAGTGCGCTCTCCTGCCTGACGACCCACACTTGCTTTAGGATAGACAAGCAGTGAAGAGAACACAGAAGTGTCTGTGTCAAGCTCTTGGTGGTGTTTTTCTTTTCTGGAAATGTTTTGTGTTGGGTCAAATTGCTACACATATATGGTGTGTGTGTGTGTGTATAGGATTCTCTTTTTCTGATTATAAAAGTAGTGCATGCTCATTGGAGAGAACATTTGGAAAATGCAAAAGAGTCAAAATTCAAAAATAGGATCATTGATAAGACCACTATTTAATGAAAATTGCTCTGCCTTTTGGTTTATTTCCTTCCCTTTCATTCATTTACAACATATGTATATTATACAAATACACATTCATAATATAATTTATTAAATTTGTATTGTATTTTAGACATTTGAATCATACGATAAACAGATTTATGTCTTATCTCTCACATGTATCATTGACATTTTGCTATGCGATTAAATGTTCTTTGAAAACATTTCTTTTTAATTTACATACAATGAGATTTACTCTTTTTGATGTACAGGCTCATGAGTGTTGAAAAACACATGGAGTCATGTAACCACCACCTCAGTCAAGATGCAGAACAGTTTCCTCACTCCCCAAAATTCCCTCTCACTGCCCTCTGCAGTGAGCCCCGCCCCTAGTCCTAACAATCCCCCAACCACTGATCTGTTCTCCGTTCTTACGGTTTTGCCTTTTCCAGAATGTCAGCTAAATAGAATCACATGGTATGTTGCCTTTTAGACTGGCTTCTCTTCCTTGGCATAATGCATTTGAGTTTCATTCATATTTTTGCTTATATAAATAATAGTTACTTTTTATTGCTTAGTAGTATTCCGTGGTATAGATTTACTACAGTTAGTTTATCCTTTCACTAGTTGGAGGACATTGAGTTGGCAAACATGACTTTTACTTGTTGTATGATCTTCCATGCTACAGACATTCTAAACCTTATATAAACGGTTCCAAACAGTTTCAGTAAATATGTAAATATTATTGGACATTTTGGGTTTTCCCTCATTATGAATAACCATTAAATGAACATCTTTGTACATAAATCTTTGCATACCAAATATATATGTGTACATTTATATAGTGTTCAAATATCTTAACCTGTCAACAAGCACGCAGTGTGCCCTGCTGGGGAAATAGGAAAATCTAGGCAATATAAAATATAGTTCTATTAGAATTTTCTAAAAATGTTTGATTATATAACAAGCAGTCTGGATTTCAGTGATTTGTGCCATTATAAAAATAAGAAAATAACTTCTTTAATTCTTTTTTTTTTTTTGAGACAGGATCTTGCTCTGTCGCCCAGGCTAGAGTGCAGTGGCATCATCATAGCTCACTACAACCTTCAACTCCTGGGCTCAAGTGATCCTCCTGCCTCAGCCTCTCAAGTAGCTGGGACTACAGACAGATGCATGCCCCCATGCCCAGCTAATCTTTTTTTTTTTCATAGAGACAGGGTCTCACTCTTGCTCAGGCTAGTCTTGAACTCCTGGGCTCAAGCAATCCTCCTGCCTCAGCCTCCCAAACTCCTAGGCTTACAGACGTGAGCCACCACGCTCAGCCAACTTCTTTAATTCTAATGCAGAAGTTTTAACCTGCTAACTAGGAATAGATTAATTTCTTGTATCTGAAATACCATTTCAGGACACTGTTTTAACAGAAATAAAGCTTCTTTGGACAACGGAATTACCGGTATACACGAAACAGAAATGACAACTGGACAAGGGCGGGTTGCAGGGCAGGAGGCTGGTTAGATCAGCACAGCTGAGTTTCTAGTTTCATTTGGGTTCCTGAAGCTAGAGCCAGTAAGAGGGGAATGACATGGCTGGCACTTTGTTTTGCAAAATAAGATGGGGCTTCTCTTTGAGTAGACACCGCTGCCCTGCAAATTAAAGAGGAAATAGAGAAAATGTCAGTATTGGTGAATGGCACCTACATTCAACAAAATATACATGCACACTGTGGAGAAATCTACATACTAAAGAAAGTTGGAAAGAGGAAAGTCTTTCAGTCTCCCCATTCACACTTTCCTTAGGGAATTATCTTTGACGGTTTGAGTTGTCCTTCCAGAAATGTGACACACACATGCACGCACACATGCACATATCCTTTCATCTAAGCACAACAGGAATCTGCAGCTTGCTGTTTTCACCTAACCCCATCTCTTGCACATACTTCCATATTGGTACACATGGAGTTAATTCATTCTTCCTTGTGGATGAATTCTTATTGCGTGGGTGTACCGCAGCGTTAGCCAAGTTCTCTACTGATGGATATTACATCACCAGAGTTTAACTGGTGAAGAAAAATCTGTCCTGAAATAAAGACACTGAAAGAGGGCCTGGCCAAATTATGGACCCTGTTCATAGCAAATGGTGTCTGACCACTGGATTTTTAAAACAGAAATTACTGAATTCTTTCAAATTAACTAAAAGATGAATTTTTAAAATTATGAAACCATCTAATGTTGGCTTGGAAATACACCCCATAGCTCTGGACTAGTGGCAGGGTCCTCAAAAGTTCCTGACTCCATTTGAATGCTGGTCACCCTTTCTTTTTTGCTGAAGGAGCTCACCCTCAAGCTTGTGTTTGGGCTCCTCCTGCTGGATATTTCCTACAATTGCACTTCTGATGTAGTTAATGTCCCAGACTTGATTCATTCAAAATTGAAAATTATTTTTGCTTTTAAATAATTAATTAATTAATATAAGGATACATTTATGGCCGGTCCCGGTGGCTCATGCCTGTAATCCTAGCACTCTGGGAGGCCGAGGTGGGTGGATCGTTTGAGCTCAGGAGTTCGAGATCAGCCTGAGCAAGAGCGAGACTCTGTCTCTATTAAAAAAAAGAAAAAAAAAAAAGAGCAAGACCCCAACTCTACAAGAAATAAGGATACATTTACTTTTATTTTTAAGAAAATAAAATAACACATAACTACATACAGTAATAATGAGAGTCTCCCTTTATCTTTTTCCAGTTCCTACTCCCTTCCCTGTAAGAAACCACGGTTAACAGTTGGGAGTTTATCTTCTCAGATCTATTTCTATCATTTATATCCATTATCACGCACAAACAGAAACATGTTGTTTTGCTTTCCTTTGCTTAATAAGTCTGGGTTCATCTTCTCTGCATTGGTTTGCCACATTTTAGCTTAACAAGCTTTTCTTGTCAATGTGAGGCTGTATGTGAGAGTGATTTTTATGTACTACTAGCAGTTACCTTGGTTTTAAAAAAATTAATTATTGTTATTAAATTTATAAATTCAAAAGCCTAATTTTCCCATATACTTTTCTACTTAATTTATGAATCATACTGTTCTATTTAAAACTTTAGTGAACTCTGACAATAACTTTTAAGGGTACTTGACACTTTTTTAATTCCTTGAATGTTTTAAACTCAAGTTATTTTAGGTTAAATTATTTTAAACTTAAGTTTTAAAAATTACATTTTCTTTTAAAAATATTTCCAATGACTTTAAATAAGCAGAACCTTCTCAAATATTTGATGCTAGTAAATCTAATAAATGTGTAAAATTTAAATTTAATTCTTTTAAATATCCTAATACTAGTTAAAAATTTAGTAATATTCTCTTATAACTTTAAATTACAAATCTGAAATCTAAAATCAATTACTTAATAGTTATACATAAATTGGAATCACAGGGCTAATTCAATAGCCATTCTTATATGCTAAATTTTCTAAAATGTTGCAAATAAATTAAATAACAAAACACATGTATTTGTCCCTAAATTTATCACAAAACTATTAATAATATGGGTGGATTTATATCAACATCTATTTATTCCATCCCTAACCTTGGCAGACTAAAAGTCCTTTACACCACTATTCCTAAGCAAGTGAAGTTGAATGGTCCTACCTCTGTGGTCTGGGGCATTTTGGCAGAGACTTCCAGACAAGATAAGAGACATGTTTTCCCTGGACCCTCACTGACATACCGAGTCCTGATCTCAGTAATGTGAGTATGTCTGTTTTTTTCATATTCTTACCAGCCCGGTAGATCAGCGGTCCCCAACCTTTTTGGCACCAGGGACTGGTTTCATAGAAGGCAATTTTTCCATGGATGGAGGGGGAAGGCGGAGCTCAGGCGGTGACGCCATTGATGGGGATGAGCTGTAAATACAGATGAAGGCCACGCTCACCTCCTGCTGTGTGCTCCACCCCTCCCAAACCCCCTCCCCCAATCCCCTAAGGTTCTTTTTTTACGCTGGTTGGGAACTGCAGCTATGGATTATCAGTCTACTGAATTTTTCAACAATATTATAATCTATAAGCACATAAAGTTATTTTTCTCCTTAAATTATTCATGAGGATGTTCCATCTTGCTATATGATTACCCTACTGTTGTCTTTAATGGCTACATTTTCCGCCATCCACTAAGTGTACCCTCTGATGTCACTATTCACTTGCCAGTGGATATTTAGGTTTGTCGAACATCTTTGAGCACATAGGCTGTCTATATTTTGAATTATTTCTTTAGAATAGGGTACCAAAAGTCTGCCCACACTAGTTAGGTGGTCTTGGTTGAGTCCTTGATTAATTTCTTTGAGCTAGTTTCTTTGCCTCTGAAGGGAAGATAATAGAATCTACCCACATCAGCTCAGATACAGGTTTGGTTGCTGTCAAAATGTCCCCAAATCATAGTAGCTTAGAGAAGACAGATATTTATTTCTCTCTCTGTAACTGTCCAGGGCTGACAGAGTGACCCCTCGGTAAGGAGAACCAGGCCTCCTTCTATCGTGTTGCTCTGCCATGCCCAGTTGGAGATGGCTCACCTCCATGTCTTCCGGGTCCAGACACCAGCCAGTAGGAAAAGGGAAAGGGGATTCCTCTCCCTTCCTTTCAAGTGATTAAGCCAGAAGTTGCACACATCACTTGGCCACAGAGGGAAGGGAGGCTAGACAGTGCATTCATTATTCTTTATGGCCATGAACTTGGCTAAAATTCGAGGGTTCTATTACTAAATGAAGAAGGAAAGAAGAGCTATATGGGGATGATGAGCGAACAAGCAAGCACATGTTCTCTTTCTCTTCCTCTCTCTCTCAAATGGACTAGTTATAGAATGATCAAAATATTCTATGTAGTGGCGACAGCATAATGCCTGGCATACAGTTGATGTTCTGCATTTATGAAGCACCTACTATGTGCATCTGTTATGAGAAATACTAAGAGAAATACAAAGAGGAACTTGATGCAATCTCCAAATTGAGCGAGGCAGACAGATGTTGCAGAATGAGCTATAACATGGCTAGGAAGAGGAAAACGCTATAATTAAATTGTGTTACAAAGTCCTTGGAAGCAAAGAGAAGGGAGATCCTCAACCCACCTGAAAAACTGTGAAAGCCTTACAGAGGAAGGCACATCTGGCATTGGGTCCTCAAGGATAAGGATGATTATAGCAAATAGGAAAGGAAAGGGAAGTCATTTCAGGTGATGGTATCAGAAATCTTTCTGCCAACACAAATCAAAACGACAATAAAGCATCATGTTTTACTCATAAGACTGGCTAAAATTATAGATATAAGGACAGGTACAGACACAGATATGAATATAAATAATACTTAGTGTTGGTGAAGAACTGGAGAAAGAGCACCCCACCATATACTGTTGGTGGAAGTGTACACTGGTGCAGCCTCTTCAAAACATATCAAAATTTAAAATACACACATCCTTTGACCCAGCAACTCCATTTCTGGAGTAACCTATCTTACACAAATACTTGCACAAGAGTTCAAGGTATATAACCAAGGATTATATTTCAGTATTGTTTATAGTAACAAAACAAATACTACCATAACCTACAACTAAGCCAGCCTGTGACTGAGAAAGGATTACATAAGCCCTGGTGTGGCATCCTGCAGAATGCTCCGTAGCCACTAACAGACTGGGGCAGAGGAATGAACAGACTTAGGAGAATGGCACCGATACACTGTTAAGTGAGGAAAGCCCACAACTGGACAATATGTGTAGCACGATTGCTTTTTGTGCAAAGCGAAAGACAAATATAAATGAAAATAAGGCCAAGTCAAAAACAAATGAACACACACCTGTGTCTGGTAACATGTGTGTATGTTCATGCACTGAAAGCTTCTGGGAGGAGATGGACCAAAATGTTAAAAGAAATTACTTGGAGGAAATGGGAGTTCAGAGAAAAGAAATCCTCTTAGTCCTTGTTGCTATGGCTAAATATTGGAAACAATCTAAACGTCCACCTGTGGGGAATGGGGTTAAACAAATCATGATACTTGCACAAAGTAGACTACGACAGAGCTGTTAAAAAGAACAAGGCAGCTTTATCTATAAACATGGAAACAGCTCCAAGACATACTGTTAAGTGAAAAAACCAAGGTCCAGAATCCCATGTATGCCATCACTTATATGAATAGTATGACAGAAATATGCCTCTGTGTGTGTGTGTGTGTGTGTGTGTGTGTGTGTGTTGTTACAGGCACACAGTACTCTAGAAGGATCATAAGAAACTAGAAAGAGTGGTCATCTCTGGGTAGGGGAATTGAGTGATTTAGGAATAGAGGAAAAAAGAGTCAATTTCTGTACCCCTATAATTTTGAATTCTGTCCCATGCATATATATATTCTTTTCAAAAATTTTAATAAAAATTTAAGTTAGGATGAAGAAATAAATGTTACAAAAGTCTTCCTCTGCCCCACTCCTAGAATTTTTGCTGAAGCAAGTTCAGTTGGAGCAGAGGATGACATCCGGCTACTTCTCCTCCACAGCACACAGTGAGAGTTTGGCTCAGCCCAGCATGTTCCTGCCAAATCTGCACCAGCCTAGTAAGTAGCAGTGCAGAAATATAAACCCTACCCTGCAGTGGGGCATTTTAGGGGGTGCATGTCAAATCATACTGCAATTCACCAGCGTGCTATAATACCAAGGACTGTCTTGGGAAAGAAAGGAGATTTGGATTAAGACTTTTACTTACGAATTTAAGGCACAATCAGGATGAGTGCTATGATCCACACACTGTAAGAGCTTCACTGGTCTATAGAAAGAATAACATTTAAAGGATTATTTAAATAACTTTCATTCATCAAACATTTATGATGTGCCCACAAAATACTAGAGATACAAAGTCTCTGACCTTGAAGAACACAAACACTATTTCTTTTAAAAATATTAGCTGACATATTTTTATATTGAGCACTATGTCCCAAGACATTTGATCACACATTTTACACAGACCACGTCACTTAATCCTCACAACAACCAAATGGAACAGGTACTGTTATCATCTGCAATTTATAGTTGAGAAAGCTGACCAGAGTAACTTGCCCAAGTTCTCACAGCAGCAAGTTGAAGAGCTGAACCTGAACCTTGCAGGCTGACCCCAAGCTTGTGATCACTTCCATATGCACGTACAACTTTGGAAAAAACTCTTGGTGAGTACTTTGGGTGGAAGGTGGGACTTGAAGCACAGGAGTAATGGCCAGTGCTTAGGCTTCAGGGAAGAAGCTACATTGCTCTGCACAGTAGAGGCAGGAGATGTGCCGTTCCAGGGCTGCGGGGAAGGGAAGGAAGCAATGGAGACAGGAGCCAGGTAACAGCGGCACATAGGGTGGTAGGTACAAGCCGGCAGGACGGGATCTCCATGGCAGGATGATTGGAGGGGACTTCAGAAGAACAGCACTGTTCGCTCTATAGCGTGCTATGGGATCTCTCCTTGGACTCACCTACTGAAAAGCAAAGTCTACTCAACACATTCACATTTTATGAGCGTTTGCTGTTGTTGTTTTATACCCCAAAAAGGCACTGAGTTTTACTGAATTTGATTCAACATGGTGCTAACAGAAACCAATCAGGAGGTAAGGGAGGCTATGAAAAGATAAGACCCCCTCCCCCCAAAAATGGACAAGAATATCAGAGAGAACTTTTGGC
The DNA here is from genome assembly GCA_963575035.1 of Avahi laniger. Classification (NCBI taxonomy): domain Eukaryota; kingdom Metazoa; phylum Chordata; class Mammalia; order Primates; family Indriidae; genus Avahi; species Avahi laniger. Next base: position 13,712 of record CAUYSK010110397.1, read on the forward strand.
TGACATGAGACAGCAGGCAATGAATGTCACCTGAATTGTGAAGGGCAGGAGGCTCTCACTTACATCTGGGTTGGAGTTGGATTTGTCAGCCTTTGTCACTTTCCCATGTTATACTTTTCCTTACATCTTCGCTGTTCCCCAGAAGCAATACCAAAACCCCACCTTAACACAGGAGGAGCCTGTGGGCAGTAAAGAAATGGGTGAGCCTGCATTTCTGCACTGAGTCAAGCTTGGGAGAGAGGAGCCCTGAGGCCAGCTGAACTGGGGACACTGCTGGAAAGGAGGGAAACAGGCTGAGACCCAGGACGCTGTGAGGGGAGAGCTAGAGCTCTGGCCTGGCTACCACAACTGAGCCCCACGACTTAGAAACAGACGTCCTTCTCAGACAGTCCCTGGACCAAAGCAACGTGGTTGTGAATGTGGAATTTTTAGCTACAATTTTCTCCATGATTGAGCTGTTTATTTTGTTTTGTCTGTGGTTTATTTTTTTTAAGATGGGATCTCGCTGTGTTGCCCAGGCTGGAGTGCAGTGGCTATTCATTGGTGAGATCATAGTACACTGCAGCCTCAACCTCCTGGGCTCAAGTGACTCTCCTGCCTCAGACTCCCAAGTAGCTGGGACTACAGGTGAGGACCACCATGCCCAATTATTCAGTTGTTTGAAAGTAAGGATTGTCTTTTTTTAAATTTACTAAAATCTGGTCCTTTGATTAAGGAAGGAGGAGCATGGCAGTAGGTGGGAAAGAGCATACTTTAAGGCCATACAAAGCTGGTTGAAAATTCAGCTCCATCACTAAGTGTTGACTTTGGGCAATTTATTTAATCTCTCTGACTCATCTATAAAAAGGGAATTTAGGCCGGGCGTGGTGGCTCACACCTGTAATCCTAGCACTCTGGGAGGCTGAGGCAGGTGGATTGTTTGAGCTCAGCAGTTCGAGACCAGCCTGAGCAAGAGCGAGACCCCGTCTCTACCAAAAATAGAAAGAAATTAATTGGACAGCTAAAAATATATAGAAAAAATTAGCCGGGCATGGTGGCGCATGTCTGTAGTCTCAGCTACTTGGGAGGCTG
>CAUYSK010110402.1:0-11772 GCA_963575035.1 Avahi laniger
AATTTCTTTCTATTTTTGGTAGAGACGGGGTCTCGCTCTTGCTCAGGCTGGTCTCGAACTCCTGAGCTCAGAACGATCCGCCCACCTCGGCCTCCCAGAGTGCTAGGATTACAGGCGTGAGCCACCGCGCCCGGCCTGCAAGACCTCTTTAGACTGAAGTTTTACTTGATGTGGGTTCACTTCCAAAATTTTGACCCCTGAAAATCCACATTTTGACCTCAACTTCAAATCCTCCTTTTCTTCATGATCACTGAACTTATTGTTAATCCTAATGGTGTTCGTTTGTGTCTTGAACTCTCTCTTTTCTTCAGTTTATCTTCTTTTCTGAGCACATTTGTCATGTCAGTAATATGCTCTTCACCACCACACAGCATCCCTTGCCATTTTTCTCTTCTCTCATTGTTGTCTTAGCATTTTTAGGATCAATATAAACAGAAATATGTTTTCTCTGCTCTTACTCCCTGGACACCTAACATTTCTAAAGAAAGTCAGTACATTGGGTCTATAACAATTTAATTTGTCTAATTTCAGCTAAGCTCTCATTACTGCCCAGAAGTGATTATATTCAGCTACAGTCAACACTCAACCTTCCATATGGATCTCCTGTCCTTTCAGTTCTTACCCTATCCCTAGTACTCTCTCAGAATATACTAGTCCCTTTCTCATTTGCCAGTAAGATCCAAGACATCTGATATAGGCCTTGTGCAATTTCATTTTCTCTATCTCAATATCTCTTGATAATTTCAGTTTTGCTCACCCCTTTCCTTTACTCTTGCCTCCATGATAGATGAGAAACTCTGCCTTTATGGGACTCAACTTGGGCTCTATTCAGTCTACCCTGCTTCCTCTAGGGTCTTACTCCACCAAGGACCTCTCTCCAGATGATGTTTTTATTTGCTCTGCCTGTTTGAGTTTCTACAAATATTCTCCCTCCTTATAATGATTCTTCCTTTGACCTTGCTACTCTCTCAGCTTCTGCCCTGTTTTTTATTCTCTTCTTTGGAAAACAGCTTTAAAAAGTAGGCTACCATCATAGCTTCCATTTTTTCTACCACCCACTCATTCCTCAGATTCTTGGAATTTTGATTCCACCCTTGGTTCTCTTTCTAAAACTGTTCTCTCAAAGGTCACCGATTACCTCATAATTGGCAAAGCCTACAATTCTTCTCAGGCCTTTATGTACCATTTAGCACTGTTGAACATTCCCCCCTTTCTTGTAATTTTCACCTTCCTTGGTACTGTGACTAGTATCATTCTACATCTACTTCTGGATCACTAATCTCTCCTTAGAATCAAATCCTGGAACTGAATCTCTACCCCAATTACTCCCATCCCTCAACCTCTGAAATAAATTAGCTCTTTTTTAATGAATATTTGGTTTTGGACTGTGTTTCCACACTTCATCTTTATCCAACCATTGTGCTAAATACTTGCAATTTTCAAAAATAATCCATTTTTCTTCACACATAACAATATGGTGTAGAAATGGTTCGCCTGTATGTCGTGGCAGCAAAGCAAGGCAAGCTTCGAGACAATTTCTCTTCTGACGCTCCTTTAATTCATGCAGAACCCATCTATCTACCTTCTTTACCTTGCTGATTTGTTTCAAATGGTCCAGTATTGTTGGAATAGGAAAATCAAACCTTGCTGCTAATTCATGTGTAGGTTAAGATGGATTTGCTTCCACTACAGCTTTCAGCTCATCATTATCTCAGGTCATCCATGTAGCTCACTTTCAAGATTAAAATCACCAGAATGGAACTTCTCCAACCATCAGCCACATTCATCAGAATGTGGCATTCATCAGCCACATTCTTCCAAAACACTTGATTGATATTTCCAGCTGTCTGCTTTGCATTGGTTCCACAGCAAAACTTATATTTGAAGGTAACACAAATTTTCGATTTACCCATACTTTCACAAAAATTGCTCCAAAAAAATTTTGAAAGATAATCACAAGCCAAACCATGCATTTGAAAGACTGAGGATGTACTTTCACAATAAAAATAAAACAAGAAGCATCAAAGTGAAATGTCAGAAATACCAACTGTCACATTTAGTACTTAAGGAAATTGGACGTTTCGTATTTAATAAACTAATAGTAACCTCTCAGAACTTCACACAAAATAGTTTTGAGAATTTGGGAATCTGATAAATAAAATATTCTTTTTCTTCTAAGTCAAAACCAGCTGAAAAAAACTATTAAAGTCAAATTCATAGAGAAATATCAGCTTTATTACTGATAAAAACTAGATTTGAAAATATGACCAAATGACTTGATAGTTTACCTCTAAAATAGTAGGCTTATCATCTACCCTGTCATGGAAGAACTAGACAAGCTAAAGTCTTCCTCAAGGGCCAGGCCTGACTGCATGGTGGAGATCCAGACCAGAATGTACCTGCTCAGGACAGTGACAGATCCACTGACCCAGTGTCTTTTTCCAAACCCATCAATCAAGTAAGTCACCCTTCCTCTAGGAGAGAAGTGAAAGGGCAGCCAGATCTGAAGTGTTAGTCCAGCTGAAGTCCCTTCATGTGGGCACATGGGAATTGACCTTCGAGAAGATGATGAAAGCTGAAAAGATAGTCTGTCTTCAACTAATACTCAGCCAGATTTATGAAACAAAGAATAGATGGAAAGTAGGCCGCACATGGTGGCTCACACCTATAATCCTAGCACTCCGGGACGATGAGGTGGGAAGACTGCTTGAGCTTAGGAGTTTGAGACCAACCTGAGCAAAAGAGAGATCCCCATCTCTACCACAAATAGAAAACTTAGCCAAGTGTCGTGGCACATGCCTGTAATCCCAGCAACTCAGGAGGCCGAAGCAGGAGGATTGCTTGAGCCCAGGAATTCGAGGTTGCAGTGAGCTGCGATGACACCACTACACTCTAGCCAGGTAACAGAGTGAGACTCTGTCTCCAAAAAAATAAATAAATAAAATAAATAAGAATAGATGAAAAGTGATTGAAAATAGAGGAATTTAGAGATGTACAAGAATATAATAATGATGGTTGTAGTGGTAGTCGTGGCAACATATACTGAATTTTACAGTGAGTTAAAGCTTCGTTCCAAGCCTTTTCATTGTATTAACTCAGTTACCATCCCAAATAACTCTAGGAAGCATGTACTAATATTATCTCCACTTTATAGAAAAAGGAAAATTAGATAAAGAGAGTTTAAAAATTTGTCCAGATTCACATAGCTAGTAAAGGTGAATTCAAAAATAATCTCCCTCTAGAACTCAATTATTTGTAAGCTGAAAAATATCAATGACTCTTTTCATATTGCTGTGGTATATAAACCTCCCCAACCCATACTCCATTTCCCCACTCTTAACAATTTTGATAACTCGAGGTTTCTCTTTTGTCATAAATAGGTTATTGTTACTTTGATAGCTTGCAAATGAAGAATATCTGTTATTGAGTGATTAAACCATTAGATAGTTCATCAGTTATGAAACCCCAGATTGCTTTCCAGAATCCAGATAGCCTTCTGCAAGTAGCAAGCTGTATCCTCCAGTTCTGTTTTTCATTGATTGTTTTCCATAATAAAATGTTTATTTATTTTTTGTAATAAAACTCTCTTATCTTTTCTCCCACTCCTATTCCTCAACCCATGCATGTGTTGATTGTATTCTGTAAAAAGTTTGGTTTACTACAGTAGGACACTTTGCTTAGCTAAGAAAACATGGTAAAGGCTGTGCGGCATGAAGATGTTAACATGGGAATAAAAAAATTTCTTGCTGATTAAATTCAGGCCTGGAAGACAAAAATGATTGTTTCTTGAGACATGCCGAGTTAGCACTAATCAAAAACAATGAGTTATGAAAAAAACTAAGTACATGCAACACTCAGTTATTGAGGCCAATTGCTTCCTAAGCTGCTACTAGTGTGAAACTCCAGAGGGTTAACCCCACATAAGTCTAATACCAGATGAGAAAATCCACCCAGCATTGCTGCAAGTGGAGGAGATGTGATTGCATCCCTTTTAGGAGTCTCAGAATACTCTGGAATGCAGGGGAGGGAAGGGGAGAGGAGGGGAAGCAGGATGAGGTAAGCAGAGCAACGTAAACAGACTGATTTTTGTAGTGTCACACCCAGATGCATTTTGATGGCTACTTTAATGAAAAGTTTAAATTATCTTTGGAACTTGGACACAATCGGGGTGGAGTATGAAATGCCTTAGCATACTTTAACATCCCCTCCTCAGCCCCAGCCAAGGCGTGGGGCACCCCATGTGAAGAGTCAGCAGTTTCACCTGGCTGCTCCGGGAATGTCTAATCTGCCATCAACCCGCCATCCCTTACCCCATCTGCTTTGTTTTGGCAAATCCAGTGTCGTTGTCATTATTCAACAATACTTACTGAGCAAGGGCTCTACGTAAAATAAACAGTTTCTACCCTCATTAAACCTGTAGTCTAAGAAAGGAGAATACATTTTTCTGTATAAAGCACTAACGTTATGCTTAGTGCATAGTGAGTGCTATATAGATATTAATAACAATAATAATATTCCCTGTTATTTAACTTGCTATTGCCTGTTATCTAGAATCAGTCTTTCTGCTTATTCTTCTTAAATTCATGCCTAATTTTGCTCCTTGACACTTTCTTATATCACCTGAACTCCACGTTCCCCAGACAATTGGTCATTTTTGTCATTCTCTGTCTTTCTGTCTCTCTCTTTCTCAACCCCCAGCCCCGCCTCCACGCTCACACCCTCCTGCCTTCAGGATCGGAGCTCAGGCTCACTGCCTCAGATTTAAATATGGAGGATACTTCTCAACATTTAAACTGGCGAATTTACACATTAGTTACAACTGAAAGGGCAAAAAATTTCACTATCTTGTTCTGAAAAAATTTTCTATGTTCAAAAGAATAATAGTATAGGCCTACCTGCTAAATGATCAAACTTAATTACTTGAAATTCTATTTCCATTTAAAATGTTAAGTGTTGAATGAGCAATTGCTCCATAGGGGAATTACATACATCTTTCCAGTCAGCAGGATGTTGTTCAAAATATGCTTCTAAAGAACATGAGTTATGATGATTTCACACTTGCCAAAAAGAATTAAAATTCCTGTTTTGAAGCCAATAGAAATTCAAATGCTTCTGACTGTGTCCGATTTGACTGGAAACAAAGCCCTTAAGTGAATGAATCATTGAACAAAATCATTTATTAATACTGACATTATGTAGAGAACCCAGCTAGACCCTTGCCTTGTAGCCTTGTAGCAGCTTGTAGCGTAATGGGGAGATAGGACAGGTGTGTGTGTGTGTGTGTGTGTGTGTGTGTGTATAAAGATAAACACTAAAAAAACAACATGCATTATATAAGTAGTATAGCCAGTACTGCTAAGAATATCTGAACTGGTACCCTTTTAACCAGGGAATTTCACACCTAATGCCAAAGCAAGAGTATGTTTCCTCAAGATTACCACTGTGTACTATAGTAGCATTTCAACAGTGCCTACAACACATGGCAAGATAAAATAATGGGAAATGTAGTAAACTTGTCCAACATCTACTTACCCCACTTCTGGTAAAAGCTCACAATTTGTGCTTGGAGGTTGAGCCCCTCCCCACTCTCTGCCTGTATAGCTAATTCTACATCCGTCAGACTTCACAGACCGTCACATACAGACTTGGCCACGCCGAGCATCATTTCATATGGTGTCCATTACTAATTCACAAGTAGATCGTGCTGAAACTCTCAAAGGTGGCGGACTCCTTTCCTGCCGGACTTGAACCAGAAAGGTTGTAAAGATGAGGCTGTTGCAGTTCTCTTGTCACCACGAGGAGCCTTAGCATGAAGACTGAGCATATCTCATAGATCCTAGCATGGCGATTAGAGTTGAGTGAGAGATAAACAGAAGCCAAGAGGTTCCCACACCTGGAGTTTACACTATCAATATGTAAGCCAAGAAATTCCTTTCTTACGTTTAATTGTGTTTGAAGGATTTCTGTTTGAGGGTTTTGTTTCTGCCTCATACAACTTGCAAGTGTAGTAATTTTTTTTTTTTTATTTAACTTCTTTTAGTAAAGTGTAGTAAATTTTAGGCAAACAAAGGCTAATTCAGGAGCTAGACATCAAGGAAATTCCCTCTCTCTCTAATCCGTGAGTCAATGCTCTTTCTTTTCCAGAAGCTGTGACTCAGGTGGCTGCAGTCGGGGTTATTGCTTCCTCTCTGAGGAAATTCTCAAGTCAGATTTTCTCTACCACTCTCTTGACCCTGGAAGTACCCTGGGAGCTACTGTGGCTGGGATTCATCGGTTACCCTCTCCCATCTTCCCATCTCATGGTACTGTCACTCACAGGCTGTGGAGACCTTGGAAAACCCATTCCCTGCCTCCACCCTCTGTTCTTCTTTCTCTGCACCAGTACTGCAGCCTTTCCTCTCAACAGCTCTCTTGTATGGTCATCATTGAGGACGGGTCTGGCCTACGTAAGGAAAATGAGAGCATCATCTCCTAGTGTTATGTTCTGTGGGCAAGTAATAACTGCTAACATTTGCTGAATGCACATTAGGAGACAGTTACTGCTAAGGGTGTTACATCGATTACCTTATATAGTCCTTTCAACAACCCTGACATGTAAGTTTAATATTATTCCCACTTTACAGATCAGGAAACTGAAGCATGGATCAGTTAAATAAATTTTCTAAGGTCACACAACCAGTAAATGGTATTATTATAAAGTCGGAAGAAATATTATATCCTCCTGTCAATCTTGGCTATGCTTTTCCGGACTCCAGCCAGATATTGATATTTGTCACAGGATGAGGGGGGCAAGAGGGAAGCCAGGGTCAGGCAGAGACCAGATGATTCAGTTAAGTGAGATAAGGTAAAACAATATGTGTAAGATTTTATCCAGGGTGAAAAAGAACAGAAAGATAATTACAAGATATGTGTGTCTTCCAATTTTCCCTTACTCATAGCAAATATAATTTTGGGAAGATGTGATGACCCACAAATCCATGTATCTTTTATTTTTGACAGAGTCCTCCAGAAACCTTGTCTTGTTGTGCGTTCTATCAGCAGCCTTTTCCTATCAGCGTGAGCTCCACGTACTCATTAATTCAGCAAATTGTTATTGCTTGTTTATTATGGACCAGGCACTGTGCCGGGCATGAGGATACAATCATTGGCAACAAAGATCAGGCCGGGCGCGGTGGCTCACGCCTGTAATCCTAGCTCTCTGGGAGGCCGAGGCGGGCGGATCGTTCGAGCTCAGGAGTTTGAAACCAGCCTGAGCAAGAGCGAGACCCCGTCTCTACTAAAAATAGAAAGAAATTAATTGGACAACTGAAAAAAATACATAGAACAAATTAGCCGGGCATGGTGGCACATGCCTGTAGTCCCAGCTACTCGGGAGGCTGAGGCAGAAGGATCGCTTGAGCCCAGGAGTTTGAGGTTGCTGTGAGTTAAGTTGACGTGATGGGACTCTAGCCCGGGCAACAGAATGAGACTCTGTCTCAGAAAAAAAAAAAAAATTGGTATTCATTCAGATCAAATTCCAATCTATGTAGTTGTTATGCTATATTTTTCAGAGCCTTCTTTATTAATTTTGAAAAAGGAATGAATGTTTTTTTTTTGCATGGCCACAGATTGTGTATTGATATATTTTTGAATTATTCATAGTACTTTACACGCAGTGGTTATTATTGGTGATGATATAAATACTAGTGATCCTTTTAATCAGATTATAGATTAAACAATTTTCTTTTTTATTCTTCCCTAATTTTTTATTTTGAATCTTTTCAAACACACAGAAAAGCTAATAAAAAGAGTACCATGAACAATTCCATCTAAATTCAACAGTTGTTAACATTTTGCCACATTTGCTTTACTCTTCTCTCTCTCTACAGAACAATTTATACAGTATACAATAACTATAATATATATATGGCTATGTGTGTATGTATATATGCAGTATATATACAGTCATACATTGCTTAATGACAGAATACCTTCTGAGAAATTCTTCCTTAGGCAATTTCATCATTGTGCAAATGTCGTGGCATGTACTGACACAAACCTCTGTGATATGGCTTACAGCACCGAGCTATGGAGTGATACTTTGGCATTGCACAAATCTCATCACCCGATGATTAAACATGCATTGAGCTATCTTATTTGGCTTGCCCTGCTGTGGTGTTGATTCATATTCGTGGGCTTAAGATCAGAAGACACTTTCATCTAGATTAGCGCTTCTCAACTAGGGGTGATTATGCCACTCAGTGAGCATTTGGCAATGTCTGGAGACATTTTTGGTTCTCACAGCTTGGGAGCAGGTGTGATACTAGAGTCTAGTGGGTAGAGCCCAGGGATGCTGCTACACATCCTATAGCATACAGGGCAGCCCCTCACAGCAAAGAATTATCCAGCCCAGAATGTCAATAGTTCCACTGTTGAGAAACCTTAATCTAGATGTTAAATTAAACTTCTCTCTTACACACAGTTCATTGGCCTTTTTCAAGATGCTAGTAAAGTTTTAGAGACTATTGTCAGCAGTAGTAGAAACCAAACAGATGTTAGAGTCCATCAAAATTTTCCCATGATTCAAACCAGGCAGATTTTTTACTAGCCACCTGTTCTGTCTTTCTATTTCCTTTATAGGTATATGAAAAGGATTTAAATTACTTTCCTTTACTCTCAATAAACTAATAAATAACAAAGATTTTTTTAAAAATCAGAATTAACACATCGAAGCATTTTGGTCAGCTATTGTGTTTCCTAGAAGATTTTGGAATGTCATCTTAAAAGCCACAGAGCCAGGGAAGAGAAAATGGGGAAGGAGAAATACCAAGTTAAGAATTCACTGTTAAAACATGGCCTGGAGAGAGTGACCAGAGTTCAAGAAGGGGCAGAGGAGTGCAGAGGGCATTTCCATTCTCACACCTGTAAGTTATTAATGACCTTTGAAGTGATGGTTGATGGAAGCACTTGTACATTTGAGCTGCTTCATATGTATACTTAGTGTATTCAGAGAACTGCCTGGTTTCTGGAGCCCTGAAATATCTTCAAGCTGAATCAGAGATCAAACAGCAAAATCTATGACTTGGGAATATCATGTGACCATGTGACATGTAGAAGGATCCAAAGTAGGAGAACCAATGCCTAAATAACTACACTGTATGTTTTTAAGTCTGAGAGATTTAGCATTGCTTTCATAACTTTTAAAATAGCAATCTCAGAAAGTACCGTCCCAGAGTTTCAAGATAATATAGTAAGAGATAACATTTTTATACATTCTTTTTGGGTCCAAGTGCCTATTCTTAGAAGATTAGAACCTAATTGCCTTATTTTCTTTCAAATTGTCATGAGCTAGCGTGTATAGTATTTGCTTGTTTTATGTTTTGAACTCCCGGGACAAGGACATTGCCTTTCCTGTTGAGAGCTGAGTCCATTTTGTTTGCATTTAACAAAGATGGAATCACTCCAAGTCTAACTTTCTCTCTATACTAGGGAGTTAGCACATGACTACATTCAACAAGTACAGTTTTAGAGGAAGTAGCAAAATACATAGGTCTGCGATTTCATTTTTATTTTTCCCTATCAATATTTCTTAAAATTATTTTTCATGCTTTTTTACTGACATAGCATTCTTTTTTTTTCTTTTTATTTAATTTTTTAAAAAATTGACATTAGCGGCCGGGTGCGGTGGCTCCCACCTGTAATTCTAGCACTCTGGGAAGCCAAGGCGGGAGGATTGCTTGAGCTCAGGAGTTCGAGACCAGCCTGAGCAAGAGCGAGACTCCATCTCTAAAAAAAAAAAAAAAAAAAAAAAATTGATATTAAACCATCAGTCGCTCCCTCTTTCTTTGGTGCCCTTTAACAAGGGCTGCTGCTGACATAGCTTTCTAACTAGAATAATAGCAACTATTGACATGACATGGTGTTAGGAACCAATCTCAACGAAATCAGTGAAAAATTATAAAATATGATTTATTTCCAAAGTATAATTTTTACTTCTTATTAGTAGGCAAGTGTTTCAGGTGAATCATTTGATTAGAAATTAGGAATTAGAACTCAAATATATAATTCTATTGATCATCATTTACATTATTTCTTATATTTTCTCAATTTCTACAAAATATAAAAAAATGAAGAAAAAGATGTGACATGGTATATGTCATTTAAAAAAAATACTATTCTTGGCCGGGAGCAATGGCTCATGCCTGTAAATCCTAGTACTTAGGGAGGCTGAGGTGGGAAGATCATTTGAGGTCAGGTGTTTGAGACCATCCTGAATAACACAGTGAGACCCTTGCCTCTACAGAAAAATAGAAAAATTAGCCAGACAGGGTGGTGTGCACCTGTAGTCCCAGCTACTCGGGAGGCTGAGACAGGAGGATCACTTGAGCCTCGGAGTTTGAGGTTGCAGTTAGCTATTATCATGCCCCGGCCCTCATGCCTGGGCAACAAAGCAAGACCCTGTTTCAAAAAAGAAAAAAAAAATAAATATATATATATATATTATTTTCTGTAAATGGGAGGATAAAGAAAGGGGAATGGGAAGATGATGAGAACAATTATTCTAATATCTGGGGTCCTATCTATTGTCACTGTTAGCAATTTTTCTTTATCTTTGAAATTCTCATTATTCTTTATGAAAGAGATTCATTTAGAGCACACCAAAGGTCAACAAAGATAGTACAAGAAAAAAATGTATAGGCCCATTTCATTTATAAATCCTAAGTAAAATCTTAAGCAAACTGAATCCAATGATGAATAAAAATGATAAATACATCATGATTGGCCATGCACAGCGGCTCACTCCTGTAATCCTAGCATTCTGGGAGGCTGTGTTTGGAGGATTGCCTGAGGCCACCAGTTTGAGACCAGCCTGAGCAAAAACGAGACGTCGTCTCTGCAAAAAAGTTGGAAAATTAGCCAGGCGCAGTGGTGCCTGTAAGTCCCAGCTACTGGAGAGGCTGAGGCAGGAGGATAGCTTGTGCCCACGAGTTTGAGGTTGCAGTGAGCTATAATGATGCCACTGCACTCTAGCCAGGGTGACAGAGTGAGACTCTGTCTCAAAACAAAACATCATGACCAAATTTGATTCATCCCAGGAATGCAAGGTAACTTTAACATTCAAAATAAGCTTTAATACCATTAATATATGCAATTTACTAGGTTAAGAGGATAAAGGATTAAAAACCATATGATCATCTTAATCAATGGAGAAAGAAAAAAAGGAGCCCCCTTAAACAGGTTACAGAGAAATTTCCGTAATCTCATAAAGCCCATCTCTAGGAAAATCCATAGTAAATATACTTAATGGTGAAATGTTTGGTTAATATTCCTTTAATATTAGAAACAAGACAAGGATGTCCAAATTCATTTCTATTCAAATTTTTAATTGAGTTATCAAGTAACGTGAGAAGAAAAAGAAGGGATAGTATTATTTGCAAAGAATAAACCAACGTTGTTTATAGATGACATGACTGTCAGTGTAGAAAAGCTTAATAATCAACAAATGAACTATTGCAATGAATAAGAATATTTAGGAAGGTTGCTGGCTACAAAAGAAGTACTAAGGCCGGGTGTGGTGGCTCACGCCTATAATCCTAGCATTCTGGGAGGCCGAGGCGGGCGGATTGTTTGAGCTCAGGAGTTCCAGACCAACCTGAGCAAGAGCAAGACCCCGTCTCTACTAAAAATAGAAAGAAATTAATCGGACAACTAAAAATATATAGAAAAAATTAGCCGGGCATGGTGGCGCATTCCTGTAGTCCCAGCCACTCGGGAGACTGAGGCAGAAGGATC
>CAUYSK010110403.1:0-10566 GCA_963575035.1 Avahi laniger
TTAGCATAGGTCTTTTTGGATTTATTCTATTTGGAGTTGGTTGAGCTTCTTGAATTCACGTGTCCATTTCTTTCCTCAAATTTGAGAAGTTCTGTTTCTTCAAATAGGCTCTCTTCCCCTTACCCTTTTTCTTTTCTTCTAGCATGTCCATGATTGAACATTGTTCCACTTGATGGTGTCCTGTAAGTTCCTTAAGGCTCTCTTCACTTCATTCTTTTTTTTTTTCATTATTCTCTTCTGACTCAATAATTTCAAACATCCTGACTTTGAGTTCACTGGTTTTTTCTTCTGCCTATTTAAGTCTGCTTTTGAACCCTTTTAGTGAATTTTTAAATTGGTTCTTCATAGTTTCTCTTTGTGGACATTCTCACTTTCTTCTTGCATTGTTTTCTTGATTTAGTTTGGTTGTCTATGTGTGCTGTCTTTTAGTTCATTGAACATCCTTACAATGTTTATTTTGAATTCTTTGTAATTCATGTATCTCTGTTTCTTTAATGTCAGTCTCTGGAGATTTAATTTGTTCCTTTGATTGGGCCATATTTTCCTATTTCTTTGTACACTTTATTATCTTTTGTTGGGACTTGGGCATTTGAGAAAACAGCCACCTCTGCCAGTCTTTACAGTCTGGCTTTGCACAGGAAGAGCCCTTCACCAGTCAGCCTGGCTAGAGATTCTGGAGACCTCTCAAGCCTTTTCTTGGGATGGGTCTTCTTTGTGCTTGTATTGTCCCAGTCGAAGTTTGCCTGTTTCTACTTAGAATCCCCACCGCCCCACCCCCATGTCTGTTTGTGGTACTGAAACCTTTGTGGTGCTGGAGCCAGCCTTGGTACCGGAGTTCCTCTGGTGTTTGTGGTAGTGCAGTCTCTCTGGTGCTGGAGCCAGCAGCAGTGATCTCCTGTGTTCTCAGTGACTCCCAGCCTGATGCCCCTTTCTGTCAGAGTTTAGATTCAGTCGTGACTGAAACCAGCCTGTTGGGCAGCTTCTCCTCCCCGCAAAAAGTAAGAACATTGAATGTATGTTCTATTCTTCTCTTTTCCTCCTCAAGTTGAAGCTAGGATTTGGACATTTTTCCCTAAGGGTGTTTGCTATGCTGGGGGAGGGGCTATGGCAAGTAAAGGCCATAAATTTTTCTGCTGGCTTTGACGAGATTGTTCTTGGCTCGCCTGGGATGCAGAAACCCCTTACCTGGTTTCTGAATTTCTCATAGAGGCTATCTGTTGTTGTTAATTCATCTCCATGGGGGAAGGCGGTCCTGGGGCTTTCTATTCCATCATCTTGCTGACCATAAACTCTCCAGTGCTCTCTCTTTTGAAGTCAGCTTTCTCTGGGGAATAATATTATCCCTTTCTTTAGTTTGTGAAATGTCATAAAATGTAAACTCTCAGTTCAAAAATGCAGCTTAGTAAGAATTGCGTGGCCCAAAATGTCAGTAGTGCCAAGGTTGGGGAACTCTTCTCTGTACCTACTGCTAGGAGGGCAGAACAGCTAGGAAACGTTGTCGGTGCTATTCTCTCTTTAAAAGTGTCTATCCCCTTTAGTTGGAGATTTAGTTCCCTTTCAAGAAGACAAACTCTGTTTCTCTTTTCATGTAAATAATAATAATAATAATTCATTTGTTGAGTGTTTTTTACATGCCAGAAATTGTTCTAACTACTTAACATACGTTATCTCATTTATTCTTTGCAATATCCTCAGGAGGTAGGGATTGTTATTGCTTTCTTTTTATAGGGGAGGAACCTGAGGCACGGAGAAATGAAGTGACTTGTCACTTTGGCTGGAAATTGTGGACTCTCTAAGCTTGGGAGTTACGGCACTGGATTGCTGAAAATTTCATAGCCCAGGAATTCCAGGTAGTGTGTTAATATGTGCTCCAGGCCTTCAGGTTGTCCTGGATATTCCCCCATCTTTATTATCACATCCTTCTTTTTAATTACTTGCAGGCATCATTGTTTGCCTAAGTGTAACTTTGGCGTTTTTTGTATGGCTAACATAGATACCTCTCATTGAGAATTTCAACCTTGGAAGAAGGTAAGCAGCTGGAAGGGAAGGATATTGTAGGTGTTTAGTTATCACAATTCCGTTTCTTTTGCTCAGTTGTTCTTGCCTGAAGGGCAGTGCGATTACCGTCTGGTACATATTAGTCAGTGCGGAGGCTCATCCTTACGTAGTCAAGGTCAGGAGATTGAGGTGTGTTATACTACTTGTTGAGCATACGGTATCTGCTCATTCCCATTGACCAGGATTAATGATTTTGATTTCTGGGAGAGAAAAGGATTAGGACAAGGAGTGTATGGGGAAGGGGGACTGGAGTAGAGCTTTTATCAAATGGAGATAGGTTTGAAGTCAGCGTTTTGAGGAATGGGGTGAAGAAAGCGTTGGGGAGCTAGACTCTAGGCCTGCTCTGCCTTAGCTCACTGGTGACGTTGATGAATCATTTTCCTTCTCTGAGCCTTATCATTACCATCTATTTGTGAAAGGAGAGGATTAAACTAAATGAAGTCAAAGGGCTCGTTTGGTAATCTGTAGTTCTGTGAATTTTTCTAACTCAGGAGGACAGGCCTGTTCAGGGTGCTGTACATCCAAAATTAGGGAAGAACTAAGTCAGGTGAGGCAGTAATCATAAATATCTCCTTTTCTTGGCTGTTTGCATTAGGGAGAAGTGATCCTGATGCAAGTAAATTTCAAACTCTATTCCGTGATGTCAGCCACTGGCCCTACTCTTGATTAGGTAGAGCCTAAGGTACAGCTCTGCTTTTCCTCTTCTACCTCACCTTTCCTAAAGGGAAGTACTATTTACAATTCCTTTCTGTTATCAAGCAATGGTTGGAAATACCAGGTTGACCTTGATCATGTCACTTAACCTCTTTGATCCATACTTTTACATCTGTTAGATATAATAGTAATCCCTGCCTTGCCTACTATGGTAGATGATTCTTTGGTCGTAGGAGACAATGTATGAGAAACGCTTTCAAAGAATGCTATAAATGTTAGTTATTATTAAGATGCTACACAGTGGGAACATGGACGTGCCAGTTATGTAAGGATTTCAGCTTGGTAGCACCTCAGACAAGTTAACACTTCCTCCTAAATAGTGGAAAGAAACAAGAATCTTTATCATTAGAACAAAACCAAAGTCACAGCCACCTAGCACTTGTGCCAACTAGTTCATTCTGTGCTATGCCGTCGGAACAGTGGGCTAAACCAGACCAGGGTTTCTTGGGAGGCATGATTCCAGTCAAATCAAGGTAGGCTTCATTTTCAGGTATGTAGGGAGCAGGCTATTCTGGGAACCTCACAAAGTTCAGTAAATTATTACTAATTAATAAAATCTCCATGTTTGTCAGATTTTAAAGGCTACTTGAGTTTAGTTTATTAGAGCCAAGAGGCTATTAAATAATCTGACCAAAAAACCCAAAACATAAACCCCACAATAATCATAGTAAGTCCTCCCTCTTGTATAGTACCTTATAGTGTACACAGAGCTTTTATGTAATTATCACAGCATCCAAGGACTAGGTAAATATTCCCATCTTATAGATGGGAAAACTGAGGCTCAGAGAAACAACTTGTCAAATGTCACACATTTGACATTGGCAAACCTAGCACTAGAAGGAAAGAAGAACGAGTTTATTGAAAGTAGCAGCTAAATGTAAACTGCTTTCACATTGACTATCTTGTTTAACCCATGTAATAGTTTTATGAATTGATATTATCCATCCTATATTAGGAACCTGAGAATCTGAGGGTTGTTAAAAGTAAATTGTTCAAGGTTAACAGCTAGGCAGTAACAGAGCTGATACTTAAATCCATCTGTGGTTGGCTCTAGAACTTGATACTGCTATACTGTATTGCCTCTCAATTCATTTGTTCATTCATTCAAAAAGTATTTGTTTTATGCCTAGCAGTGTTCCAGGTCTAGATCTCACTCTCCCTGGCTTATTCTTTCTACTTCCCATGGATCTCTAATTTGAGATATTGTCCATCATATTACTTTAATGCTATTGGAATAGAAGAGTAATCATTTTGTACAAATGTTCTTAAGTGTATGCTGGGAGGAGATGCATACATATATATACATGTCTTTGTCTGTAGAAGTTAACTGGTTTTATAAAGATCATACCTGTTCATTGAACAAATTCTACAATACAGAAAAGTCCAAAAAATAAAGAAAAATAACCTGACATCCTTTAGAGACTAGTAGTTGTTAGTATTTTAGCCAACATGCCTCCAAACTCTTCTTTATACACCTATCTATATCCATAAAAACATAATAATAATAATGGAACAGCTATGTTCACAAACTATTATGTACTGGCTCTGGGCTGAGCAACTTTATAGGCATTATATCATTTAATTCTCACGAAAAACCCCTAGGTGAAACATACTATTGCCTCACTTTGCTCCAGAAGGGAACTTATGTTTAGAATAGTGAAGAAATTTGCCCAAGGTCAAGTATTGGTAAGATCTCTGAATCTAAATACCATGCTTGTATCTATTATGCTATGTTATGTACAATACGTATGATAATGGATAAATGAGAATGTACTATCTATGCTTTTTTATAACTTGCTTTTTTTTGTTTGATTTGTGGAAATGTTTATTATACAAGAAGACATAAATTTTTTTTTTGAGACAGGGTCTCACTCTGTTGTCCAGGATAGAGGAGAGTAGTAGTGTCATCGTAGTTCACTGCAACCTCAAACTCCTGGGTTCAAGCAATCCTCTAGCCTCAGCCTCCCCAATAGCTGGGACCATAGGCACAAACCACCACGCCCAGCTAATTTTTCTATTTTTTGTAGAAATGGGGGTTTCACTCTTGCTCAGGCTGGTCTCGAACTCCTGACCTCAGATGATCCTACCGTCTTGGCCTTTCAAAGTGCTAGGATTACAGCTGTGAGCCACCCAGCCAAGAAGACATAATTTATAATAATCCTCTATAATGTTTTTACCCAATAATAATAATATCTATACAATTAATGAAGGTCTACATTTCTAATGAGTATTCCGTACTGTATCGTATGTACCATACTTTATTTGACCAAACTCTTGTTGATGAGTATTTAGATTTTTTCTGTTTAAAGTCAGATTAAACATCTTTGTGCCCTTCTGTTTTTAACTTACTCTGTAATAGTTCGTACGAACTCTGGGGCCAGCTGTGGTGGCTCACGCCTGTAGTCCCAGCACTTTGGGAGGCCAAGGCAAGAGGATTGCTTGAGGTCAGGAGTTCATGACCAACCTGAGCAACATAGCAAGATCCCTTCTCTACAAAAAATATAAAAATTAGCCGGGTGTGGTATTGCGCGCCTGTGAGTCCCAGCTTTTTGGGAGGCTGAGGCAGAAGGATCATTGAGCCCAGGCGTTTGAGGTTGCAGTGAACTATGATCATGACACTGCCCTCATCACCAGACAATAAAGTGAGATCCTGTCTCTAAAAAAAAAAAACTTTTTAAAAGTACAAACTCTGGAGTGAGGCAGCCTAAATTTGAGTGCGATCAGCTCTGCCACTTTTGAACTGTGTAATCTTGGGTAAATTACTTCACCTTTCTGAACCTCAGATTCCCCAAATGTAAAATGATAAAAATAACAGAACCTACCTTTTTGCCACTGCCCCAGGATTAAATCTGCCGATTCATGTAAATTATGTAGAGTAGTAGCAGTACCTGGCACATAAGTGGTGGATAAATGCTGGCCTTTATTTATGGGGTGGGGGTGGTGATGGGAGTTCTTCATTTGAGGTACCCTGGAATGCTTCTGTGAAGAGAGATCTGTGCACCCCTTGAGCTTACTGTGAATAGTGGATCACCTTCAACAGGGTAACTGCTTTCCCCTGTGAGGCCAGCAACATAAAAGTTTGTATTTTTCTGGGATTAACAAATGCCCTAGAGCAAAAAGGGGCTTCTGTGCTCACTTTCCTTTTTGAGACCACTGTTTTTCTTTTTAGTTTTAGCCTAGTAATTTCTTATTGTCTCGGCAGCAATTTGAAGCCTTTAGAAGTGTTTTTTGTTTGCTTGTTTAACTGTTTTACCTGGCTTTGGGGGTTATTTTCACTGGAAGCGTTGATCTAAACCTAGTCCACTGTTACTAGAAATGGGGTGGGAAGTCACTCTGACTTTTTTGTTAAGATCAGTGCTGCTCTTTCTCTTTAATCACATCATGTGTGACACCCTCGGGAGCTAGCTGTAGCTGCTTGCAATGGGAATGGCTGTCCTTGGGGGCTGAGGCTGTGGCCTCCCAGGTAGCCAAGGAATCAGTATGTCACCTTGCCTTACCTATTGGAGGCACATCAGTGGGAAAGCACAGCTTTATAGGATACATTTATGAAAAATAACTAAACCTTCAACTAAAGGATATAGACACTTTTTAAAGAGAGAGGTAGCAGCACTGACCACTTTTCCTAGCTCTTCTGCCCTG
Source organism: Avahi laniger (assembly GCA_963575035.1). Classification (NCBI taxonomy): domain Eukaryota; kingdom Metazoa; phylum Chordata; class Mammalia; order Primates; family Indriidae; genus Avahi; species Avahi laniger. The sequence continues at coordinate 6,412 of CAUYSK010110403.1, forward strand.
CCAGTAGGAGGTATAGAGCAGAGTTTCTTAACCATAGCACTATTGACATTTTGGGCCAGACTTTGTTGTGGAGGGCTGCCTTCCGTAGTAGGATGTTTAGGAACATCCTGGCCTCTACCCACTAGATGCCAGAAGCAGCAATGCCCCACTCCAAGTTGTGACAGCTAAAAATGTTTCCAGGCATTGTGAAATGTCCCCTGGGAGGCAGAAGCACCCCCAGTTGAGAATCACTGTGTAGTGCAGTCAGTGGTTCTAGACTTTAACATGCATCAGAATCCCCTAGAGGGTTTGTGAAAACAGTGCTGGGTTCCATCCTCCCAGAGCCTCTGATTTAGTAAGTCTGGGAAGGGATCTGAGAATTTTCATCGTTAATAAGCTCCTAGGTGATGCTGATACAGAGGGTGGAGGACCTCACTTTTGAGAGCCACTAATGTAGAGGAAAAGCACTGGAATTAGAAATCAGGACACTCAGTTCCAATTCCATCTCTGACTGTGATTGTGTGACCCCAGGCAAGGTGCTGTGTTTTCTCTTTCTTTGGTCAAAATGAGAAGATCAGACTGACACTTTTCTTAGGTCACTTCCCACATTAACGAAATCCATGAAACCCTTCGGGTTCTTGTGTATAACGCAGTGGTTCTCAAGGTTTGGCTCGTTCAGTACCTGACCCAGTATCTGAAGGCACTTGCACCTTTACCCTTCTTTTTCTTTCTTTCTTTTATTCAGTATTTGATTTGGGGTCCAAGAAAGTTAAATAGTTTGAAAATGAGACTAGAAAATAATCAAGTGCTTGATTTTTCATGTTAGCGAGAATCTATCTTTTTTTAAAAGAACTGCAGTTTCAAATGTAGTCAACCACCTAGAAATTCCAGTGTGGTATTAGCAATCCACAGGAAGGTATTAAACAATTTGTCCTCATACTTCTTAATTTAAACACTGTGCTTATAGGTTGGGTGTTGTGGCTTTTTGTAAGAAGGAATATAAACAACGTTGCAAGATTCATGAAATGAAATGCAAATAGAACTCTTTTGGAGACTAAGAAGCGGTGCTATTTTAGATGAGGAAAAACACACTACCTTGTACATTTTAGTGGGAAATCAGAAATAGACAAGGCCTGATTATCAGAAACAGAATGTGAGAAAGAAAAGCTAGCTTTTTGAGAAAACAAAACGCATTTATCAAATTACAACTCACTTCGGCATATATCTGTGCAATTTCTTTATCGTTATCTCAGCCTTCCCTCTAACTCCTTCTCCAGTCAGAACATGTATTAAATGAAGGTTTGTCTTTTTACTACATGGAGATTAAGAAGGAGTTGCATGGTCAGGATTGGTACCTAGACTGCAGATCTCAGGTTTTCAAAACATAGGGCACTACTACTCGCTTTGAGGGCAGACCTGTGTAGTCTGATTTCAGATGTACTTAATTATACCCCTGCTTGACTTCCTTACCTTCAGAGTAAAATACCTTCAATCTTGCCTTGCCAATAGATGCTTGACATTCCCTCAGTGTTCATTCATTTGGTCACTATTTCTCAAGGCTCTCACTGGACGAGTCCCCATAAATTTCCTTCCTTACTTGATTTCTTAAAAGACACTTCACATGCCAGAGCCTTTGGAGTCCACTCATTCTTTCAGTTTTTTAGTCCATTCTGTTTATTTATTTGTTTATTCATTCATTCCAATCCTCTAGCCTCTGTGGAAAATACGGCTAGGAACAAGACATTCTCAGATTAATTACATTTCTTCTTTGACTTCTATTATTGTGCTGGTTAGTGTGGGTTGGGTTTATTTCTGCCTCTGTAGTGAGTTTGGTTTGTGACTGCCAAGCACTGTTATATTGGAAAGAAAGGGATGACAGGGCTGGGTTTGTGAAGACGAGGAAATTAAGGTTAATTATCGCAGCTGCCTCAGAATAGCCAGAGCCTTCAGGGAGTTTATGAAGCCTATGAATCATGTGTTCCTTTTTCATCTTGAGGAGATGTACAAGTGAGATGGTTGGAGAGAATTCAGAGAAGCACTGAGCGCTGGAAGTTCAGGAAAATAACTCCCTCCTCAATACCAAATTTCAAGATGATTTGACCTAAGAAGACTAAGCAACCATTTATAATTGATTTTAATCATTTGAAGGATTTTAAGAAATAAAGAGAATGTGAATGAGGAAGAAGCAAAAATGGGCCAGACAGTAAAGAATTTATTATTAATCAGTTCACTGGAATTGGGTAATAAACGATGTTTAGCTATTTTAAAGATATTTTAGAAAAGTTATGTAAAACTTGAAGAAAAGGCAAAAAGATTATTGTGTGCCGTTTCAATATCACTCAACAGCATTTGTCTAGCAAGGGACATAGGACATTCCTGGAGAAACTATTTGACTTACTTTCGATTTGGTTGTGGTTCTGTAAATTTAGATGTTAACTTGTAGAATGTTGATAAGTTACAAAGGATTTTTGTCTAGTAGAGATCTAATTCTGTTTAACAGAAATGATAACCCCATAGGTTATGGTTTCATAGCTCTGTAGAACATTACCCAGTTTTGTATCTAACTTTGCAGCTTTTTCCCCCCAATGACTATGTGTATGCTTCCTATATTATGCTTGAACCTGCTTTACCTTCTTGCTGGTTCCTTCATTAAGGAGTTAAATCAATCTTAGACACATACATACTATATATTTGTATGAGCATTATGTTTTTAGCTTTTTGAAAATTAGACTTTGACAGAAATGAGTACATAGTGAGCATGTGAGCATCTTAGATGGTTTGGACTTTTGCCCAGCAGTAGGGGTTTGACTAAATTGTCTTTGACGTCCTTTCAGATCTGTATTCCTATAGTTACAGGTATTTATGTAAATCTCTTGGTCACTTTGATAGTAAGTTGCATTTAAGGACCTTCTAATTATATGACTTGGATGAAGACTTTAAATTCCTGCCTTATTAAGAACTTAGGGCCGGGCGCGGTGGCTCACGCCTGTAATCCTAGCACTCTGGGAGGCCGAGGCGGGCGGATTGTTTGAGCTCAGCAGTTCGAAACCGGCCTGAGCAAGAGCGAGACCCCGTCTCTACTAAAAATAGAAAAAAATTAATTGGACAACTAAAAATATATAGAAAAAATTAGCCAGGCATGGTGGCGCATGCCTGTAGTCCCAGCTACTTGAGAGGCTGAGGCAGTAGGATCACTTGAGCCCAGGAGTTTGAGGTTGCTGTGAGCTAGGACGTTGCCAGGGCACTCTAGCCCCGGCAACAAAGTGAGACTCTGTCTCAAAAAAAAAAGCTATTCGGAGACACCCATTAAGGTACAGTGGGGCAGACTACATCAGGACCGTGGTGGTGGGTACGGGGACCATGGAAACGGGCTCTTGCAGCGGGGGAGAGACCGGGCTCAGCCCGGAACACTGCGTGGGCAAGTGCAGTTTATAGCCAAGGAGCAGGGTGGGGGTCACTGGGTGGAAATTAATTACTAAGAGAGAACAGCAGGGGTGGGGGCTTGTGGCTGAACTGACCTAACAGGATTCTGGCTGGAGGCAGCGGGGGAATCAGACCCCCTGGCCGGTGGGTAACCCTGTCAGACACGAGGGTGACCAGATACGGAGAGCGGGGGGTTCTCCCTAAACTGAAACTGGATTTTACAAGGACGTGCACATACGGGCCTAGGAGAAAGTTCAGGAGCTTAACTTGCTCAGGCAGGGAATCTGTCATAAGTCAGCGGTCACTCTGCTTCCAGGTACCGGAGGAGGGCTGGAGGTGTGGCAGCTGTGTGCCCTTGAGCAGCAGAACCCACAGCTGGCGGCCTGTTTGCACAGTCGCACAGTGCAGGTGAGAGCTGACTGGGGATTTATCTGTTGCCCAGGGGCCATGTTTTGGGTGGTGCCTCAGGTGAGTCAGGGTGTCAGGGTCCCCTGAGCACCACCCCGCCCCCAGGCCTCTTCCTGTCCTCAGAGTTTTTTTTTTGTTTTTTTTTTTTGAGACAGAGTCTCACTCTGTTGCCTTGGCTAGAATGAGTGCCGTGGCGTCAGTCCAGCTCACAGCAACCTCAAACTCCTGGGCTCAAGCAAGCAATCCTTCTGCCTCAGCCTCCCAAGTAGCTGGGACTACAGGCATGCGCCACCATGCCCGGCTAATTTTTTCTATATATTTTTAGTTGTCCAGATAATTTCTTTC
>CAUYSK010110404.1:0-13318 GCA_963575035.1 Avahi laniger
CGTGGCTGGATCTGTCTTTTCAGAGAGCCCTGTCATCATCTGTTACTGGAACTGCCAATGTTTTTCTTAATTCTTACATGTTACATAGGTAGCATGTGAATTTGCTTCTGCTATATTTTTTTTTTTTTTAGGCAGAGTCTCACTCGCTTGCCTGAGGTGAGTGCCGTGGCGTCAGCCTAGCTCACAGCAACCTCAGACTCCTGGGCTCAAGCGATCCTCCTGCCTCAGCCTCCCAAGTAGCTGGGACTACAGGCATGTGCCACCATGCCCGGCTAATTTTTTCTCTATATAGTTTTAGCTGTCCAGTTAATTTCTTTCTATTTTTTGGTAGAGACGGGGTCTCGCTCTCGCTCAGGCTGGTTTCGAACTCCTGAGCTCAAACAATCCGCCCGCCTCGGCCTCCCAGAGTGCTAGGATTACAGGCGTGAGCCACCACGCCCGGCCTTGCTATATTGTTTTTATAATCAAACCTTTATCAGGCATTTGGTTAGACCTTTTACCTGGAGCAGTCTTTTTAATGAACATTATTAACCAACTCCTTCACTGTGCCTGCCGGATTACTGTGCTGCAGGCTTCAGAAGGGAGTGTAATCAGTTTTCCTGGTTGCAGATTTACAAAAGTGGCTTTCTTTTTATTGGGTGTTGATTCTTTAGGGTCCCTTTTATGAATGTTTTATGAGCAAAGATTTGATTCATGTCTGTCAGTGCAAGAATGTTTTAATAATTGATGCTATGTCCAGATACTGAAGACAGTTTGTTTAAAGAAAGCAAATTGCCACCTACTAATAACCTTTAAAAAATATTTCCCATTCACTTTTCTTCATACATTTGAGGTTGTCAGTGAAAAGAAAACTAAAATTTCTACTTAAAAGTTTCTTCTGCAAGCAGTTTAAAGTTATTGCTTGTCTTTCCTATTGTAGCACAAAAAAAATGACCTACATTTGAAGATGTCTATTTTATTAATAAAATATACTGAGGCCTATTTAGTAGTTTGCATAGTTTTTTAGGAATTTTGGGGAGCTTTGGGGAATATAATTTTATATAGTAAAGACTCTAATTTGAGATTATTTCTTGGGTTTATGTAGCTCTCCATGTTAATGACAGAAATATACCAACTTAACTTGTATATTTGTGTGGGCAGAAAAGGAACAGGAAAGTTTTTCCTGAAATAAGTAAAAATATTTTTATACCTGGGATTTCCTTGAGATTTCTTATAGAAATAGTTCCTTAAGCCTCAAACCTGATATGACATTCTGTGGTGGCCTGGGACAAAAGTTGTGTCATTTTTTTTCCTCCCTTTCCCTCCTCTCTTGAACGTGGTTTCTGTTACATAGATGCTGATTAGTAGATCCATATATTACCTGAAGAAAAACCTTGGCATTTCTGGATATGGAGTGTATAAATGGTGGTTTGATGGTATATTCGTAACTGTTTTTTCATTCTTTTGTCAGGGTGTGGGATGATGGGATTATTGATCCAGTGGACACCAGACTGGTCCTGGGTCTCAGTATTAGCGCAGCCCTCAACGCACCAATACCGAAGACTGACTTTGGCATCATGAGGATGTAACTGGATTATAAAATGTTTCCCATTGGACGTGTACCAAAAATTAACACATGCAGTAGCCTTAAAATTTTAGACTTTTTGAGCATGTGGCTATTACAGTAAATTTTCTTTAACGCAGTACATTGTACTTTTCTACCTTAAAAAATTAAGTGAGGGTATTTATTTAATGAACATTAATTCCTTTTATATTTTTTTAGAGAAATTTCTCTGTAGTTCAGTTTCACTACCCACAAAATGAAGATAATAATTTACAGTTATCTTTTCTAACCTATAAGCAGTGTGAAAAGTTCTATAATCTATAAATTCCAGGTATTACTGAGATTATTAATACAGAATTGTATTTTCACTGAAATGATTGTTTTGCCAATTACACTTGATGATATTTTAACGCAGTTATTTTTAAAAAGTGTCAGTTACTTTTCCCTTTAGCCACCATCCTATCTCCTCCCCATAATAGTCAAGCTTCTTATTGTCTATGTGCTAGGCTCTGTTTTCTAAACTATTCTTTCCTCACCCAGCCCCTTTCTGGCTGCTGTTGCCAATAGCTCTCTCCAAGGTCACCATTGATCTTCATGTTGCTGAAACCAGTAGGTTCTTTTCCAACCTTATCCGATTTAACTCTGTAGTATTCTAATCAGTTGAACACTTCCTCCTTGAAATGCTGTCTTTAGCTTCCCTGACTTAACACTTTAGGTTTTCTACCAACTTCTTTGATCATTTTTTTTTCAGTCTCCTTTGTAGACTTTTCTCCCTCTACTGATTCTCCCCTACTTTCATTATTTGTCTTGATTTTCATTAGTAATACATGAATACATTCTTATTCTAAAAGATATAAATAATACAGAAGTATCTCTCTATTCTTTTTTCTGAAAAATTGTGTTAAGATACACATAACATAAAACTTACCATTGTAACCATTTTTTTTTTTTTTTGAGACAGGATCTTGCTCTGTTGCCCAGGCTAGAGTGCAGTGGTGGTGTCATAGCTCACTGCAGCCTTGAACTCCTGGGCTCAAGTTATCCTGCCACTCAGCCTCTCAAGTAGCTGGGATTACAGACATGTGCCACCACACCTGGCTAATTTTTAAAAAAATTTTAGAGATGGAGTCTCGCTATATTGCCCAGGCGGATCCTAAACTCCTGGCCTCAAGTGATCCTCCTGCATCAACATCCCATAGTGCTGGGATTACGGTATGAGCCATTGTACCTGGTCTTTAATCATTTTTAAATGTGCAGTTCAGTGGCATTAAGTACCCTCACATTGTTACACAACCACCATTACCACCATCTCTCTCTAGAACTTGTTCTCTATCCCAAACTGAAACTCTATATCCATTAAACAATAACTCCCATTTTCCCTTCCCTTCATCCCTGGCATATCTCCTTATTCTTAAATGTATTAATATGTGTTTATACTGGTTTGATTTATTCTTGCTGGACCATTTCAGCCCCTCTTGTGGCTTCAGTTGCCATCTAAATGCAAATTTCCTGCATTGACAGTTCTTAACACAGTTCACTGGGCTCCAGGCCTGCATATCTGGCAGGTCGACTGGACATCCACACTGACTGTCTTTAGAGGACCCTCAAACTCAGTCAAGTCCTGTTGATTTTGCCTCTTAACTGTCTCCTGAATTTCCCCACTTATTTTTGTCTTTCACTACCACAGTCCTACCTGCTTTGGTCTTACCTAGCCCAGTCCATCTGGAGTTAGAGTGGCCATCCTGAAGTGCACATTTGGTCATGTTACTCCCTTACTTAAAATCCTTCAGTGGTTTCCTATAGAAGAAGTGGCTGCCCACTAATGCCTGCCATGATGTTGGTCGTCACTTCTTTAACCTCATCTCCTTGATGCGTCTTTTCACAGGAGAATGGCTCCAGCCACGCTAGACCTCTTCTAGTTCTTTGAACCTTCCCACCTGAGGGTCTACAAGGTTCCCTCTGCCTGAACTGTTCTCCTTTCTTCTTCCTCACTTCTCCTTCAGCTTAAGCACTTGCTTCGCTCAGTTTAAACTCCACTTCCTTAGGGATGTCTCTGTGACCTCCCAGGACGGGGTTAGCTTCCCTGCTATATACACTTATAAAACACCATGTACTTCCTCAGTCACAAACATCATGTTACTACAAACATTTCTTTGATATTGCTCTCCTGCTAGAGAGCCACGTGCGTGCTTATGTGCAGGGCGCTCTGCTGGGGCATGCCTGCCTGCAGCAGGGCTGGGGACAGGCCGTATGTTACCTTCGCAGGGGGAAGTCTTAGCAGGTTTTGAAATGACTTCATTAATAAGACTTTTTTGTGAGGCCATGTTCTAAAATGCATTGATGTTGGTATGCTAGAGTGTAAGCTCCTCGAGGGCAAGGATCCTCCTGTTTACCCTCTGTCTACAATGCCTGGCACTTGTAGGTGTTCAAATATTTGTTGAATGAATGAAAAAAATCCATATTGTAATTGATTCCTCATACCATAATCATATGGTATGAGGAATAATCATATTGGTATGATTGGTATACCAATCATACCAATAACATGTATGCCACATAGTTTTAAAATTAGATGATTGATTATATGATCTAATACAACCGTCAAATGTTTTCCTAATAAAATCGATATTTCAAACATCTGTGTGCGATGTTCACTTTAAGCTACATTTGTGTATCAGGAAGTTTTTTGGGGGAGTGTGCAGATAAAACATCACAATTCAGAGGTAGGTTGCATTTTCAGAAGGAACACATTAAGTGTTTTAAAATGGTAAATTATATTAAATTTTCAATTAACATTTGCATCCATATAATAAAACCCAATGATTTTCTTTATCAATACTAGGCAATATTCCTTTGGTAGGAAACATCAACAGGTCAAGTGTTCATGGATATCTTATTAGCACTTTTACCTTTCTCTATTAGGAAGATCCTGGTCATCATTAAAACTACATTTAAATGAATTAGATTATTTTGTATATTTTATCCAATAATAAACATTTATAATTGTTTTAGCCAAATAGGTTTTTTTTTAACATTTTGATTACTATAAATTTGAATTTAATCCAGGATAATATGAACTATTTAGAATTTGAAGAAATATTCATCTAGTCTCTAAATTTGCCCTTCTTGATACTTATTAAACAATGAAAAAGAGACAAGATTACTTCTTTCAGTTTTCCATAAATATGTTTTCAAATTAGAATTTGTCTAAATAATAAAACACTCCTATACTGGCAGAAGGCACAGTTGAATGTTCAAGTGACGGTTGATCATTAGCGAAACACGTGTGTGCTCACGTGCAGGGCACTCTGCTGGGGCATGTCTGCCTGCAGCAGGCCTGGGGACAGCCCATATGTTACCTTCGCAGGGGGAAGTCTTAGCAGGTTTTGGAATGACTTCATTAATAAGACATTTTTTGTGAGGCCATGTTCTAAAATGCATTGATGTTGTTATTCCGGAAAGACGATTGCCAGCTGTCTGGTCAAAGCCAGTTCTTAGTGATCTTTTAATGACTGATTCTAAATTCCATATTTAGAAAAATGGCAAGAAGATGAACTAGATAATCGTAGCCTACTGCCATTTATAAGATTTCTCTAAAAATGTTACAAATTAAGTACAACTAATATTTAATGAAGACATAGGTTTGTTTTGACAAAAACCTTTCCACAAAACACTTAAAAAGAGTTTGTTTTTATTTCACGTGCCTCAAATTCTCTTGTATCTGGAATTAGAATCCTAAGGATAAAGTTGTTCTTAGAGCTAAATTAAATTTTTATACCTCTTTTGACTTTCTAGACAAATATACATTCCAGATAAGGATGCCTGTAATCAAGGTGATTATATAATTTGTCATCCACATTGGGACACTTCCGAGGGTGAAAGTGGGTCTTAATAATAATTACACTGGGAAACAGGCTGAATTGCACTGACCCAGGCAGATTGGGATGTGCAGTCGCTCTCTATACCTCATCATAGTCATGGCTGAGTACTTTGGCTGCATGTCAGCTTTTGATAATTATTATAAGCCATTATTCCAGATAACCTGCTTCGTAACCTCTTTTTTTTTTATTGACCAAAATGTCATTATGCAAATGATTTTTAATATAGATTTTGGTATGATACCAATCATACCAATAACATATATGCATTAGCCTTCTAGGAGTGATTTAATTGGCCCGAGTAGAGTGTTTACTGTAGGGCATGGATGATTTTATTTCCTATAGTGCCCAACTGTTAGTTTTCTGAAATTAGTGATTCAGTATGTCTGGCACCTTTTTCTTTCACAAAGGTGACCTGAATCACAGGTTTGTGCTACTCTATATGTTAAAGGGAAAGAAGTGTCTTTGAGTGTGAATGAGGTTTTAAAAGATGATTTTGTAGAGAAGTTACAAAAGGGAAAATATGCCCAGACTACTTGTTAGAAGTAAGCTGGAGAAAAAAAAATTTTTTTTAAATGTAATTCAGTAAGTGTTAATTGTAAGAAGTGAACTCAAGAAAAATGAGCAGCATTTTGGAGTACTCAGACTAATATTAAGACGTTTCTACAAGAAATGTATTCAACCTTTTTTAACCACAGCACTTTTAGTCACATGTCTATATCAATTAAAAATAACTTGTTTTAAACTTACGTGTGATTTAAAATCTAACAATGTTCATGGAAAATTTAGAAAAACAAATGAAAATAAAGTGAAAAAAATTCTTCATAATCTCACTACCCAGAGATAACTGCTGCTATTAATAGTTTCGTGTGTACTATTGTACCTTTTTTCTATCTGTAGGAATATTTTTTGGCAAAAATGCTGTAGTACATGTCATTCTGCAATCTGCATTTTCACTTAATGTATTATAAATATATTGCCCTGTTTACATGTATTGTAATATTCTGCAGTAATTTTGATGTTGCATGATAATACATCGTATGGATGCTCTGGTTTAACCGCTCTTCTATTGTTGTATCCTTAGGTTACTTCTGGTTCCCCACTATTACAGATAAGGCTGCAATGAACATCTTTCTAGTTTCTTTACATATCTATGATTATTTTCTTAGGATTAATTCCTAGAAATGGGATTACTGGGTCAAAGTGTACACAGACTTTTAAGACATGTTAAGTTTTGCTCTATAAGTGTACTTTTTTTTTGAGACAGAGTCTCACACTCTTGCCTGGGCTAGAGTGCCATGGCGTCAGCCTAGCTCACAGCAACCTCAAACTTCTGGGCTCAAGCGATCCTCCTGCCTCAGCCTCCCAGGTAGCTGGGACTACAGGGACACGCCACCATGCCCGGCTAATTTTTTCTACTTTTAGTTGTTTGGCCAATTTCTTTCTATTTTTAGTAGAGACAGGGTCTCACTCTTGCTCAGGCTGGTCTCGAAGTCCTGAGCTCAAATGATCGGCCCGCCTCGGCCTCCCAGAGTGCTAGGATTACAGGCAGGCGTGAGCCACCGCGCCCGGCCTATAAATGTACTTTTATGACACAAGTATTCCTGGATATAATGATGAGCCTGGCATTTTTAGATCCTGAAATCCAGTAGAATTAAATTGTTTAGCATAAACCAGCGTTTCCTTTCATCACTGAAAGTTGTGTCTAAGTGACCATGTCACATTAGCAACAACAATCAGTTGTGGAGACTCAGCATAAATGTGTGGGAGGTCGCGGTTGCAGAGAGCACGTGGCTGAGGGCGGAGCAGTTCAGCCCCAGCCCTGCTACTGGAAAGCTGTGTGGACTTGAGGAAGACAGGAGGGGACCAAATCAGCCTCCGTCCTAGCGGTGGTTTCCTTCCCTGTTTCCTGATGCCCAAGCCTTTGCTCCACCTCCCCAGATTCCCTTTTCTCTGCTGGGTGCTGGGGCAAGTGGGCTGGGGGCTGAGGACAGGAGGGAAGGCCAAACAGAGGGTGCTGAGAAGGTTTTCCTTCCACAGGGAAGCGTGTGCCGGAAGGCGTGGTGGGACTCGGCGGAAACTGTTTACCAGGATGATCCATTCTCCACTTTGTCAGAGCTTATTTTGCTCAAATGAACGTACATTTACTGAGGGCTTACGATGCGTCAGGCTTTGGGATGGCACACAGAGAAGTGAGGCATGGGCCCAGTCCTTGTGCAGCATCTAGTCGGTGACTTGAGGGTATTTTCACCTGCTCTGTATCACTCCATCTTCTGGTAATGTGCTCACCCCTCTCTTGTCCTGTGTGGTCTTGGCCAGCGTGTCAGACAAAGAGCCCTGGCCCCTGGCAGAAAGCTGAGCACGCGATCAAAGCTCAGCCAGGTGGACTCCCTGAAGTAGTCTGACTCATGGGCAAGAGGGACAAAGATGGAAGATGAGTGGCCCTGAGTTTGAGTAGGTCCGAAGAGGCTATTCATTCATTCCTGCTCCAGGCTCCCGGCACTACCCTGGGTCCTGAGCATCTGTGAGCCTGAGGCATCTTGCATCCTTCCCACAATCTTGCTTACTTACCTACTTATGTCTTTAATTTGACAGAGTCAGGGTCCAGTGTTCGTGGCATGCCCTGCGAAAGAAAGCTTACAGTTTAAGTCCCTCTATATTCCCAAATTTGGTGAAAGGTTTACTGCCTGCATTTTTAAAAGAATTCAGAAATGAAACCACTGGAACATTGAAAACGATTGTGTAGACAGAAGAGTAAATGGAGTGTATTCGTCCTCAAATACATGGGACATTCAGAGGAGGAGGGTGAGACTTCCCACCACGATCACCAGTGAGGATAGGTAGAGCATTTAAATTATCACAAGGGAAATTTGATTTATTGCCATGTTTTGATCACTAAAATATGTCGCTAAGCAAGATTTTAGATTATTTTTAATTGGAAACCTACCTAAAAAAATCTGAAAGTCTTCCATGGGGGATAACTTAAAGACAGCCATACCAACTAAGAGACAGAAGGTAGTGATTTCTTAGTCTTTTTTTTTTTTTTTCTGAGAGACAAGGTCTCATCCTGTTGCCCAGGCTGGAGTGCAGTGGCATCATCATAACTCACTGCAGACTCCTGGGCTCAAGTGATCCTTCTGCCTCAGCCTCCGAAGTAGCTGGGACTACAGCCACACACCACCATGCCTGGCTAATTTTTCTTATTTTTTGTAGAGTTGATGTCTTGCTATGTTGCCCAAGCTGGTCTCAAACTCCTGGCCTCAAACAATCCTTCCACCTTGGCCTCCCAAGTTGCTGGGATTACAGGCCTGAGTCACTGTGTCCGGCCATTCTTAGGTAGCCTTGAGGCCACAGTGATGGTTTTATATGTGTGGTAAACAGGTTGCCCACAGTCCCTTTTCAATCGTTAGCACTTTGCATTTATAGTAAGGATGCTTGCAAATATTTGTGAGACTCCTGGTTTTATTTTGGAACTACAGTATTTTAATTTTTTTTTTTTACTTGATTTTAATGTGGACTGTCTTCTAACCTCTTTCTACCATAAGGGATATAGAAAAGGTAATTATCAAGACCAAGTCCCTAGAGCCGAGCGCTATAAGTAAAGGAACAATGGAGTCTTCCGTGGCGATCATAATTTATTTATACCAGAATGGATTTAGCATCCCTAGGTGGTGGTACTAACTAGCTGTCTAATCTTAGGCAAGCCTCTCCTTATTTCTATTACAGGGGTGGGTCAAGATTAGTGGTTTTAAATTAATAAACTCTTCTTTCCTTCTCCAAAAGAAAAAAAAAAGATTAGTGGTTTTCCACCCCTGGTTTCACATTAAAATCAGCTGAGGAGGTTTAAAAATATGCTCAAATCAGGATCTTTGGGGAGTGGGGGAATATTTTTTAAAGCTCCGCACAACTCAGCTTGCATCATAATCACCTGGAAAGCTTCTTAAAACAGATCGTTAGACTGTGCGTCGGAGTTTCTGATTCATAGGTCTGCAGTGGGCTTCAGAGTGTGCATTTCTAACAGGTTCCAGCTGACACTGATGCTGCTGATCTGGGGACCACACTTTGAGAATCACTGCTCTAAATTCCTTGCATTATTAGGATTCTAACATAAATGTCTGCTTTGGTGATATTATCACTCTTATATATTTTTCGTTAGGTAATTATACATTTTTCTCCCTCCCCCATTTTCAGGGCTGGGTGAGTTTGTCTTGTCTTCTCAGTAAGTGTCACTTAGATCAGCGATGCACAGCCCCGGCTGCACACTGGAATCACTTGAGAAACTTCAAGTAGGAAGAATCCTGCTGCCTTGGCTGGACGCCAGGTGAACTAAATCAGACCTTTTCCAGTGAGGACTCAGGTATCAGTAATTTTTCAAGCTCTCTCATGTAATTCCAATGTGTAGTCAAAGCCAAGAGTCACTTTAGAGGAGAAGGTTGAATCAGTAGATTTCAAAATGGGGCCACTGTTCATGTCAAGACACTTCCATGAATTTAAAATCTTAAGTTTTACATTATACACACATTTTCTAGATATAGCTCACAGCCCAGATAAGAGTTTGCTTATTTTGGCTTCTCTGTATTCCTCACTTCAGGCTATCTGCTGAGAGTAGGTAACAGTAGCTAAAAGTTTCTAATGAGATTTATCCAGCGTGGTGGAAAGAAACAAGATCAGAGCAAACAAAACACACAAGCAAAAGCAGAAGTATTTCACGTCATGGGCCGTAACAGCAGCTGACGTTTTGCTTCCACAGGCTTGTTTTCTGAGCCATTTCGTTATGTTCTGGTGCCTTTGTGGCAACTTCTCAGTGGACTGAACAGAGGATTTAGGTCTCTGAAGACTCCTGTCTGCTCCTCATTTCCAACTGACTGTGACGAGACTTTTAAAGAAGGGAATATTCATGACCAGCATGGATGGCTGATAACTTGAGATTATTGTTGTTTTTTTTTTTAGTTTTTTTTATTGTGGTAAATTATACAAAACATATAACTTACCATCGTAACCATGTTTAAGTGCACAGTTCGGTGGCATTAAGAACATTCACATTGTTGTGCCACCGTCACCACCACCCGTCTCCAGAACGCTTTCATAATCCCAAACTGCAGCTCTGTACCCGTGAATCACAAACTCCCCGTTCTCCCCTGCCCCGTAGCCCCCGTAACCGCTGCTCCGGTCTCTGTCTCTGTGGATTTGCCTGTTGTAGGTGCCTCGTCTAAGTGGAATCGCACAGTGCTGGTCCTTTTGTGTCTGGCTTATTTCACTTGGCATAATGTCCTCAAGGTTCATCTAGAGATTATTTTTGATCAAATATATCCATGTCACAATTACATTAGGCCCATAAAGGTGTCAGTCTCATTTCAGTTAAATAAACGCACAGGTGAGGGAGAGGGCATCTATTTCCCCAGGGCCGTCAGGGCGTCCTGCGCGGGGGCTGAGCTGGCTGCGTTTGGTCCTGCTCTTTGCAGCCGCACCCTCCTCTCTGCTCAGTCCAGAGACTCCGGTGTCATTGTGATTCTTCCCTCTTCCTCACCCTGACACCCTATTGCCCAATAAATCGTATTGATTCTACCTCTCAAAAATC
Source organism: Avahi laniger (assembly GCA_963575035.1). Taxonomy (NCBI): domain Eukaryota; kingdom Metazoa; phylum Chordata; class Mammalia; order Primates; family Indriidae; genus Avahi; species Avahi laniger. The sequence continues at coordinate 11,000 of CAUYSK010110404.1, forward strand.
TCCCTAAAGCCTCCTTCTTTATCACTGAACAAGCCTCAATTTCGGCCTTTATTCTCCCTTGGATCAGTATCAGAGTCTCCCTGGTTAGCTGCCATCAGTCATTTCATTAATTCATTCAACAAATGTATTGCATGAACATTTCTCGTCTGGCATTGAGCCGACCTCTTAAATTACAAAGTCTTCTGCGTAGCCACTTGAGCCATCTGTCTCAAACAAATCTGATTTTACCCAAGTGTGTCTGACTCCAGCCCCCCACTTTCCCTAGTCCACTCGCTGCCTCCCAACAAGGATGGAAGAAAGTAAAGCTCTTGGCAGGTTAAATCAAGGGCTCAAAACAACATATTAAATTTAAGAGTAATACAGAGTCCTACATCTAAATTGAGAAAAATAGCTTACATATAGAACTGGGGGTTTTGCAGTCGTGCATATGAAAAAAGAAAAAGACCCTGGAATTTTGTTTATCAGCCAAGCTTGAGATGTGTTAGCGGTGTGATGAGACTCGTGATAGCTATCCACATTTTAGACAGCACTAATGAAAAAAATACGTCCTGATCACAGGCCATAGTAGTCCCTGTTCTTTGGGCTGATCACTGTCCTCAGCTCTATAAGCTATATTCTATGAAGAATATTAACAAACTAGAGGGCATGTGGCCCGGGGTTCCGAGGCCTGAGAAGTGACCCTTGGCTGTGCTTGAGGAATATGTAAAAAATACAGATTCGTGGGATCCACCTCTGGATGTTCTCAAGTGATTCTAATGCACACCTTAGATTGGCTGTCCCTGATCTGGAGGACGTGAGCAGCATGGTGGAGAAGGTGTTGAAGGAAGTGGATTTTTAGCCTAGAGAGAAAGGACTGTGCTCCCCGTAGGTGATACGTGTTTCCAGTATCTGACTGTCATTTGTCAGTGGGGATGGCAGAATGAGGGGAAGGTAGAGACTTCAGGAAACTTAAAATTTCAGTGATGCTTTCAGTGATGCTGATGCTGCTGGTCATGGACCGCACTTTAGCAGAAGGCTGCGGTCGGTGGGGGTGCTGGGCCTTGTCGGCCAGATGACTCAGATAATCCCTCGGGTCAGAAAGGGTATTCAGCAAGGTTAATTAATTGAAGATGGAGAAAGCATCTACCAAAACTACACTGGAACCCTTCAGAGCTTTGGTGTGGAACATGCTTTAATTAGTAGAGCTCAATTCTTCCATTTCTCTAGAAACTCGGCATTGGAGATGAGTGGTCAAGAGCACGAGCTTTAGAATCAGATGCCCTTGGGTGTGTGCCTTGCCCTCACCATTACTAAGAGTGTGAAGCTGTAAGGACCCACCTGAGCCTCATTTCCTCATCTCTGTAGCCCGTCTCTGGGTTTTTACGAGCATTTAATATGTTACTGTATATAAAGTGCCTAACATAGATATGTGCTGTCCATTATGACTTTTATTAACTTATGCATTTAAACAAGCACCAACTCAGCATGGTTACTGTTCCTACTCCTCCCATGTTCTTGGAGGAATCTTGAGAGCTCTTTAACGTCACGGAGCATGATGGTGAGTTCTCAGATGCCAGGCACGCATCCCAAATTTCTATAAGATTACTGGAAATACTTTGTGTGTGTGTGTCTCATGTCTTGACTATTGGCATTTTCTAACCTTCACCTTCCCAAATTGAGAGATGAATATTTTCTCTACTTATTCTGACCAAAATTATCAATTAATGTAACCTGATGCCCTGGACTCATAGCCACTTTTTCAATTTAGGTGTTATAATGGAGAGGGTGTCTGCCTAGCATCCTTTCCTCTGTTTCTCTCCTACAAAATTCCAATTGTTTTTTCCTCAGTTGTTTGTACCTACGAATATGTCTAAGTGCCTTGGGGAAGCCAACCAACCCACAGCTGCAGGTGGGCCTGACTAGTTTAAAAGTTTCCTGTTCTCTCTCCCAGAGATTGGTGCAGGGATTGGCCTGGAGGGAAGTGTGTTGAGGGGTGGTTCTAGGAGTCATGTCCTTGCCCCAGGGAAAACCCAGAAAATGTGCCTCTTTCTTCCTCTGGATCTCCCTGTGTCGGGATGAGCCTCTGGGATCTGCGGGGCCTTGCTGCGGCCCATGGGAGGTTGGAGCTGACGTTGAAGTGGTAGAACAGGATGAAGGATCTGACTCCTCCATCGTAGCATCGAGCCACCGCTGTCTTGAAACTGCACCTCTGGATCTCATGCTCTGTGAGATAATACATTTCTTTAATGTTTAAGCCATTTTTAGTTGTGTTTTATGTTACTTTTGCTAAAAGTACCATTACTAATACTGATGTCTCTTTGCTTTCAACAGTACATCCTG
>CAUYSK010110407.1:0-28084 GCA_963575035.1 Avahi laniger
GATACAGCTGTTTCTGCAAACCGAAGGTCGGTGGCAAATCCATAATGAGCAAGTCTATTGGCCCCTTTTTCCAACAGCACGTGTCCACTCCGTGTCTCTGCGTCACATCTTGGTAATTCTTGCTGTATGTCAGATTTTCCCATTATTATTATATCTGTTACGGTGATCTGTGATCAGTGATCTTTGACATTACTGTTGTAATTGTTTTGGGGCACCACAAGTTGTGCCCACATAAGATGGCAAACAATCAATAAATGTTGTATGTGTTGTGACTGCTCCACTGACAGGCTGTTCCCCAGTCTCTCTCTCTCTCTCTCCTTGGGCTTCCCTATTCCCTGAGAAACAGTTTTGAAATCAGGCCAATAAATCACCCTACAATGGCCTGTAAGAGTTCACGTGAAAGGAAGATTCACACATCTCTCACTTTAAATTAAAAGCTAGAAATGATTAAGCTTAGTGAGGAAGGCATGTCAAAAGCAGAGACAGGCCAAAACTTAAGCGTCTTGTGCCAAATGGTTAGCTAAGTTGTGCATGCAAAAGGAGAGTTCTTGAAAGAAATTAAAAGTGCTACTCCAGTGAACACATGAATGAGAAGCCTCATTGCTGATATGGGGAAAATTTAGTTGTCTGAATAGAAGATCAAACCAGCCACAACATTCCCTTAAGCCAAAAACTAATCCAGAGCAAGGCCTAATTCTTTTCAATTCTGTGAAGGCTGAGAGAAGTGAGGAAACTGAAGAAGAAAAGCTTGAAGCTAGCAGAGGTTATTTCATAAAGTTTAAAGAAAGATCATCTCCAGAACATAAAAGTGCAAGGTGAAGCAGCAAGTGCTGATGAAGAAACTGCAGAAGTTGTCCAGAAGACCCAGCTAAGATCACTGATGAAAGTGGCTGCACTAAACAAGAGATTTCCAATGTAGATGAAACAGCCTTCTACTGGAATATGATGCCCTCTAAGGACTCTCTAGAGTCCCGAGCTGGAGAGAAGTCAATGCCTGGCTTCAAATCTTCAAAGGACAGGCTAACTCTCTCGTTAGGGGCTGATGAAGGTCATGACTTTAAGTACAAGCAAATGCTCATTTGCTATTCTGAAAATCCTTGGGCCTTTAAGAATTATGCTAAATCTCTGCCTGTGCTCTATAAATGTGACAAGGCTGAATGAGAGCACATTTGCTCACAGCCTGGTTTACTAAGTATTTTAAGCCCACTGTTGAGACCTACTCAACAAAAGATTCCTTTCAAAATATTACTGCTCATCCACAATGCAGTTGGTCCCTCGAGAGCTCTGATGGAGATGCACAAGGAGATGAATGTTGTTTTCCTGCCTGCTAACACAACATCCATTCTGTAGGATCAAGAAGTAATTTTGACTGTCAAGTTTTATTATTAAATATTTTAAAAATACATTTTATAAAATTATAGTTGCCATAGACGGTGATTTTTATGATGTGTCTGGGCAAAGTACATTGAAAACCTTCTGGAAAGGACTCACCATTCTAGATGTGTCATTAACAACATTCATGATTCACGGTGGGGGGAAGAGTTCAAAATAGTAATATTTACAGGAGTTTAGAAGAAGTTGATTTCAACCCTCATGGATGACTGTGAGCGGCTCAAGACTTCAGAGGAGGGAGGAACCGCAGAAGTGGTGGACATAGCAAGAGAAGTGGAGCTTGAAGATGTGACTCAATTGCTGTAATCTCATGATACAGCTTTAACCGATGAGGAGCTGCTTCTTATGAATGAACAAAGAAAGTGGTTTCTTGAGATGGAAACTACTCCTGGTGAAGGTGCTGTGAACATTGCTGAAATGACAACAAAGGATTTAGAATATTCCATAAGCTTAGCTGATAAAGCAGTGGCAGGATTTGAGAGGATTCATTTCAATATTTGAAAGAAGTCCTACTGTGAGTTAAATGCTATCAAATAGCATCGTATGCTGTAGAGAAATCTTTCATGAAGGGAATAGTGTCAATGTGGCAAACTTCATTGTTGTCTATTTTTTTTTTTTTGACATGGTCTTGCTCTGTGGCCCAGGGTACAGTGCAAGTACAGTTGTGTCATCATAGCTCACTGCAACCTCAAACTCCTGGGTTCAAAGCAATCCTCTTGCTTCAGCCTCCTGAGTAGCTGGGACTACAGGCATGTGCCACCACACCCAGCTAATTTTTAATTTTTTTTGTAGAGACAGGGTCTCACCATGTTGTACAGGATAGTCTACAACTCCTGGCCTTAAGCAATCCTTCCACCTTGGCCTTCCAAAGTACAAGGATTACAGGTGTGAGCCACCGTGCTTGGCCTGTTGTCTTATTTTAAGTAATTGCCACAGCTACCCCAACCTTCAGCAACTACCATCTGATCGGTCAGCAGGCATCAGCATTGAGGCCAGATCTTCCACCAGCGAAAAGATTATGACTCTCAAGGCTCAGACGATTCTTACCATTTTTTAGCAATAGAGTATTTTATTTTTATTTCAACAGATTTTAGGTTACGTATGTTGTCCTTTCCCCCCCTCCCCCCCAGTCCGTGTTTCAAATATGTGCATTCGTTGGGTGGGTCGCATTTCACGCAATATAGCATTTTTAATTAAGGAATATACTTTGCTTTTCTAGACATCATGCTATTACACACTTTACAGTATAGTGTAAACTTAACTTTTATATGCACTGGGAAACCAAAAAATTGTGTAACTTGCTTTATTGCAATATTTGCTTTATTACGGTGGTCTGGAACTGAACCTGCAATGTCTCAGAGGTACGCCATATAAGCATAATAAATAAATTAAGCTCTTTTCTGTCAAAGAAACAACAGTTTCTTTAGGAGTTAAATCATTACCATACAGTGTGATAATGGCTAATCAACCACTAATGGAGGGAGGAGACATACTCTTCCTGGAGTCCCAGGAAGGGAAGGGAAGAAAAAGCAGGAGTTTTCATAGGAAACCAAAGCAGGGAAGGTCACACAGAAAGAGGAAGCTGCACAGGTAAGGACACAGGGGTGTGGGAAAGCAGGTGAAGAGTCTGAGGAACTCAGGGGCCTGGAGGGGAGGCTGGGAAGATGGACAGACTGGATCATAAGGATTTCTTATGCCAGGCTGAGGAATGATTCTTTGGGTCATGGGTGTTCTTGGTCATCTTTGCAATTGGAAACTAATCAATATTTTAAAAGCCTGTGGAGAAGGGGTTAGAGCTGGATAGAAGATCTAGGTGGGGTATTTCTCCTAATAGACTTCATTGTTTAGAGCCATTTTAGGTTCACATCAAAACTGAGAGGAGGGTGAAGAGATTTCCTGTACACCCCCTTTTCCGCTACATTCATAGCATCCCCGTTATCAATATCCGGATGGATGATTTAAGCATGGAAGTGACCAGGTCAGGTTTGCTTTGGGTCAGGGTAGGGTGCAGTGAGGAGCGCCTCTGAGGAGCTAGGAGGAAAATGGATGGAGTTGCAGGAATCAGGTTCGGACACCGGCTGTGTTAGTCAGAGGGGTGCTCATGAGCACCTGACCCAAGGCATGCCATGGAGATGGGGACCAGGCGTGGGTTTGAGAGACGCTGAGGAAGGAAATTCACAGAGCTTGGTTACTGAACAGGCATGGGGAGTGAAGGAGTAAGAACAGGAGCGTTTACTTCCCTGGTTTCTGAGCTAGGAGCCTGGGTGGATGGTAAAGCCTCCCACCTCTTTTCTACAATACAACATGCAGATTATAAACAATTCAATAATACAGAAGTGGATGAAACAATATGTGAAAGATCCCTTCTCCTCCTCCTCCTTTACCCCCAATGCTACTTGTCAAGGCACAGCACTATTAACATTTTGGCATATTCCTCCAAATGTTTTTCCATGCCATACTGAACTCAATTTTTCAAACACAAAGAACACTTCTGCTACAAAGACATCCTGCCAAATCTTTGAAGTTTCTATAGAGAATGCTTGCACTTGACCATGTGTATCACAACGTTGGGCAAAGTTTCAGAAATGGGGGACAATTTCAGCAATGACATTCCTTCCGGGAATCACACCCCTGGGAGTTCATTTTGGGCTACATCATAGATTCGTCCCTGTACAGAGCAGTCAGTCACAGGAACAAAAAATTGCTACACAATGCCCAAATGTAACATACCAGTAATTAAATGAATAAATCTTTATTACCAATTCTCCCACAATATAGGTACATTCATACCCCAAAGTTAAATATAAAATATCTTCTCTTTGGAATTCAATGCCCTGGAAATGCCAACAGGATTGTGTTTATATGTACTTCAGCTTTTAGTTGGAGAATTAGCTATGGCAAATTTACTCTCTCCTGTGATCTGTATAATATTACTCCTACGAATTAAAAATAAAGCAAATGTCATAAGAATGTGAAGAGATGACTTTGACAACATAAGAAATTATAGCTGAATGGGCTCCTACACACATACTACACATACACTCACAATACATTAAAGCCACTCAAATTTTCAGAGGAAAAAAGAGTCTGCCTTTTTTTATGAAGCTAAAATAAATATATTGCACACACTAAACTGTGTCTATTTCCATAGGGAATTAACTGGTTCGGAGTTATTGCCAAGGACTAAAATGGAAAAAAATAGCCCCATTTAAGAACTCTAAATCTTTCTAACATTACATTTCAGAGAGAACCTATGTCAAAAGATATATTAGATGGTAACTAAGCATACTAGGACATTGGTAAGAAATTGTCAAAAATTTAAGTCTTATGCTTAATATTTTTAAACTTGGTATAAAAATAAAAACTATTGAATATATAGCATAGCAAGCGTTAATCCTTGGTCCAGTGGTTTTCTTAAAGCATCCTAAATATTTTAACTGTTTCTGGTGAGACCTCTCTCCAGTTTAGAAAGTAGTTATGATACGAATAAAAATGGTTATAATAAATAATAGCTAACATTTATTAAGCGTTTATTATAGGCCAGGTATTATTTCAAAGTATTTATATTATTATTCCATTTCACACTCACAGCCCATTATTAGCACCCATTTTAAACATATGACCATTCCTGACTTCTAGCATTGAGCATTATAGATTCAAGGGCTGCTTAACCAGGGTGTTCTTTGGGGGTGACAAAAGATTCAATAGTTTCTAAAACATTTGTGCATGGAGGATTCTGAGAAGATGGCAAAGGAGGAAGCACCAGGAATTTGTCTCCCCAGCTAAACAACAATTTTACTGGTAGAATCTGTCAGATGTGACTATTTTGGAACTCCGGAGTCTATCGAAAATTTGCAACTTCCAGGGAAGGCTTGGACAATAAATTGTGGTTAATTTTGGTCAATTTCAGCTCTTAGCACAGTAGTGGCTTCTCATTCCCCACCTGCAGCCCCGTTGCAGGCAGGTATGCAACCTAGAGCAACTTGCACACAACGTGGGCTGTGCAAAATGGACCCTGACCTCCAAGTACTGGGGATCTGTGCTCTTCTTGCTGAGTGCTCCTTCTGATCGCAGAAGTACAGACAGACAGACAGGTTGCTGCGCCTCCCCCAGTGCTGCAAGCCTTTCTCTGTCCAGCCAAAGTGACTTCCAGGGAATTAAAAGGGCTAGAAGCACTCCACCTATCCTTAATTTTTCTGGTTTTACCCCTTTGGGAACCAGATATTAAAGGCTAGACATTCAAAAGCAACTGCACATACACAGGAAATTAGAAAATGACTACACATGCCCAGGGAAAGGCACAGGCTCATAAAAGACCTGTGAAGACCTTAATTTTACACCTCATGCTAATCCTTGGTATAGAGACAGTCTGCAATAATAAAAAAATAAAATCAATAAAATGACAGCAAACCCTGGGGAAGGGAGAGAATCTGACTTTCAGAGTCCCCACATTTTTAGATTCAAATGTTTAGTTTGCAACGAAAAAAAATCATACAGCATAAAAAGAAATAGGAAAGTATGGCCCATTCGAAAGAAAAAAATTAATGAACAGAAACTGCCCCCAAAAAGATCTGATGGCAGATTCACTAGACAGAGACTTTAAAATAACTGTCCTAAAGATGCTCAAAGAACAATGAAAGGTGAGGAGAAAGTCAAGAAAACAATGTATGAATGAAATGGAAAGATTAATAAAAAAATAGAAAACTCAAAAAGAAACCAAAAAGAAATTCTGGAGCTGAAACATACAATAACTGAAATGGAAAATGTACAAGAGGGATTTAAAGGCAGATTTGAGTAGGCTGAAGAGAGTCTGTCAATTTGAACATAGGACGATGGAAATGATCAAGTCTGAGAAGCGGAAAGAAAAAAGATTGAGGAAAAGTGAACAGAGCCTAAGGGACCTGTTGGATTTCATCAACATACATACTATGGCAGTTCCAGAAGGAGAAGGAAGAGAGAAATGGGAAGAGAGAATATTTGAAGAAATAATGGCTTAAAACTTCCCAAATTTGATGAAAACAGGAATATAAACATGTTTATAAAATATATAATTTATAATATATAATTCCAAGTTAAATAAACTCAAAGAAACCCACACCAAGACACATTATAATCAAATTTTTTTTTTTTTTTTTGAGAGAGAGTCTCACTCTGTTGCCCTGGCTAGAGTGCTATGGCATCAGCCCATCTCACAGCAACCTCAAACTCCTGGGCTCAAGCAATCCTACTGTCTCAGCCTCCCAAGTAGCTGTGACTACAGGCATGTGCCACTATACCTCGCTAATTTTTTATATATATATTTTTAGTTGTCCAGCTAATTTCTTTCTATTTTTTTAGTAGGGACGGAGTCTCACTCTTCCTGCAGCTGGACTCAAACTCCTGAGCTCAAACGATCTGCCCACCTCGGCCTCCCAGAGTGCTAGGATCACAGGTGTGAGCCATCGCGTCAGGCCAATAATCAAACTTTTGAAAGACAGAGAGAGAATCTTGAAAGCAGAAAGAGAGAAATGACTCATCACATACAAGGAATCTTCAGTAAGATTATCAGCAGATTTCTCATCTAAAACTTTAGAGACTAGAAGGCAATGGGCCAGTATGTTCAAAGTTCTAAAGCAACGCAATGTATCTGGGAAAACTGTTCTTCAAAGTGAGAGAGAAAGTAAGACATTTCCAGATAAACAAAAACTGAGAGAGCTTGTCATTTCTAGACCTGCCCCGAAAGACATGCTCAAGGGAGTTGAGCATGGTGAAATGAAAGGACACTAGACGATAACTCAAAATCATATAATGAAATAGAGATCTTAATAAAGGTAAATACATAGACAATTACAAAAGTTAGTATTATTGTAACAACAATTTTAACACCACATTTTGTTTTCTGCATGATTTAAGAGACTAACACATTTTAAAAAGCAATTATTAATCTAAAAGCTAGTCTTCTGTAACTTTGGTTTATAACTCCACATTCTGTTTTTGACATAATTTCAGAAACTAATATATTTAGAAGGACTACTTATTTATATTTTTGGGCACACAATGTATAAAGATGTAATTTTCTGACATTAATAACCAAAAGGAGTAGGGACAAAGGCCATAAAGTAGAGCTTTTGTATATTATTAAAGAGACACTGATATAAGTTCAAATCAGAGTGTTACAACTTTATGATGTTAAATGTAATTCCCATGGTAATCATAAATAAAACAGCTATAGAATATACACAAAAGTAAATGAGAAGTAAAAGACCTCTACAGAGAGAACTACGAGACATTGAGGAAGGAAATAGCAGAAGATGTAAACAGGTGGAAAACCATAGCATGCTCGTGGATTGGCAGAATCAACATTGTTAAAATGGATATACTACCCAAAGTGATCTACAGATTCAATGCAATCCCTATTAAAATACCAGCATCATTCTTCACAGATGTAGAAAAATTAATTTTACGTTTCGTATGGAAGCAGCTGACTATTTTACACCTCTATTTCCATTTCCCTATCATGTTCTGCTTCAGTTATTTTTTAAGATTTAGCTCTGATGTTTTCTTATTGGAGAAATATTGCCCCTAATGCATTCTCTCTTTTCACTTTGTATTGTGAGTCCCTTTCCACTATATTCTAAACCAGATATTTTTATTACTATCAATTTAACCACTTGTGTGTGTGTGTATGTATACATACACACACATATATATACACATATAAAATCTATACCCTGAGAACAAAATAATTATAATCATGTTACTAATACTTTATATTTAGTCAGCACTTATAATGTGTTATGGAACATTCTAAGTTCTTTATGGATATTAATTGATTTAGTACTCATAGAATCTATGTCTTCTGTATGCCACTATCAATCATTATTTTACACATGTAGACACTCAAACACAAACAGATGAAGTTAAGTTGCCTAAGGTGTAACAGTGCCAAGGTTTAAATTCAAATAATCTGGTTCTAAAACTCATTTCTTGACCATGTTCTATACTGAATTTTACAAAAGGTAAGATATATCTTACCGATTTGACATCGATCAGATAAAATGTTGGTCCAGTAATGACAGCAGGTTCACTCCAACTGATGTTGATGCTAAAAGGTGATGTTGCTACTACATGAACATTTTCAGGAGGACCATCCGGAGCTATGACAATAGAAAATCAATGATTCTGCTACATTAGAGTTAGTATTGGCTACAATACAATAGCAGAAAAGACCATGAAAAATGGATAGTCATAATGAATTAATTTCACATTAATTTACACTTCACAGCATCCTCAAGGCATTGTAAATCAAAAGACTTAATTCTTTAAAACTAGTTATCATACATAAAGGACTTTCATATGATTGATTAATTAAAATAATGCATGATTTTAAAACTTGAAATAATATTTTTAAAAGAAAGCATTACTATTACTAAAATAAACCTTTTAAAATATTTTATTTTAAAATAGATAACCTGAAATATTGTTTTAAGAAAAATCTTGCAGAAATGTTTTTGACTGCAGAAAGAGAGATAAAAGAACACAGTTAAAAATTAAAACTGGTATAAGAGAAGTAGAGTTAAAATATATTGTCTTATGAATGTAAATTGGATTGGTTTTATTGTTTTCACTGAAGGGGAAGAATAGGAAATAGTTCATCCACGTCCTCTGATCTATTATTACAAGTGTAACCTACAAATATTTTCTGAATTCATTATATTCCAAACAAATTCTTTAATTTGTCCTACTTTTATAATTTGTTTTTTCAAGAGTGCAAAATGAGATAATATTTTTAAAAATTTTCTGTTGAAAACACTGAAGTATAAGTTTTCAGTTTGTGAAACCACTAAGAATTAGAAGGGTCAATGGTATGTTGAGAAGGATTTAGTCACATTTAATCTGACATAGACATTAACTTAGGAACACTGTTTTACACATCTCTGCCCTCCCAGATCCTCTAGCCAAATCAGGTGATATTAAATAAGGAGAGATAAGAAAGTCCCTAAATTTCAGATTTTTAAATCCATATGAGCAAACATTACTGAACATATATCCCACAGCTCCTAAGAAGATGTAAAGAGAAACATAAAATATTCCCTTTCTAAAATAATGTATAATCTAGTGAGAGCAACAAGTCGTGTGATCTTGGCCAAACACAAAATTTCCCTATCATGTGAATAATTTACAGTGTTTCAAAAAAGAATTATGAAGACAAAATATGTGAAAGTGGCTAGTTCAGTTTTGGCACATTGTTGTCAATTAATAAGATATATACAGGGCTGAGTAAAGATAAGAACTAACCATAAATAAACAATAATCTACTATGAGAGGGCAAAGTGATGAATACAGACGGGGAGGCAAGATAAAGTTGCACGAGAAGGTGGAACTTGCACTAAGCTTTGCAAGATGAGAAGGATTTCAATAATCAGATGAGCAGGGTTAGGGGCATTTCTGTGCTAAGGGAATCATGGCAAAGCCACGAAGACATAAACAACAGGGTTCACAGACAGAATTTTTCTACTGCAGAATTGCTTTTCTTGCTAATCTTATGTTTGTTATTTTACATAGTCAAAAATGGTACTCTCGAAAAGGGTCCATAAATTTCACCAGATTGTCAAAGGGATCTGTGGTACAATAAGGTTCAGAATCCTTAAATTCTGAATAGACGTATCATAGACCAGTGTTCAAGAAGAGATATAGTAGCAACAAGCCTCATATAGCAATCTGGGACCTAAGCAAGGAAGCACTCAATAGTGATGTCAAAGAATTTGGAGTTCATTCTTTAATGGGATGCCATTGAGGTATCTGAGAAAGTATTTTTCTAATGATTTAGGAAAACAAATCAGAAAGCCATGAAAAGGTAAGTGCTCTGAAGAACACTGAGTCTAGATAGGCTATTTCCCAAAACGCAGGTAAGACACGAGACTCTAAATTAGAATAGCGACAACAGGTATGGATAGGAGGAGAGGAAACCTGGAGGCACGTAGAAAATTTAATAAAAATAACTCAGGGGAGTATTAGATGTGGGTGCAACTTCAGATAGAGGAAAATAAAAGCTAACTCATGTATTAATACCAGCAGAAGGCTGACAGTTCACAGTAGCACATTTAGGAATATGTACTGGTTTGGGTGGGGTAAGACTATGAGAGGAGATGATAAACATGGATTTGTACTCATCTGAGTTTGAGAAACCCAAGAAGGCTGAGATGACTACCTGGCAGTTGAGCCTAGAACGAGGAAGACTGGACCAACATGGACAAAGTTTTTTTTAAAAAAATTTTCCCCGATAAATCCTTACAAATTAGGATGGTATAAATATGGCTAGTCTAGCTGGTTTAACTGAATCACATACTCTGAAGAGAGCCAAAAGGTTTATTTCAATACTAGATAGGTATTTAAGATGTTGCTATGGTTCGAATGTGTCCCCTCCAAAATTCAGGTGTTTAAAGGTCAATGTGATTGTATTATTATAAAGAGGTGGAGTCTTTAAGAGTTGATTAGGTCATGAGGACTCCTCCCCTCACTAATAGGAATAGAACCCTTATAAAAGGGACTTCACTTGCCCTTCTGCCTTCTGCCAGGAGAGGACGTGGCATTCTTCCCCTCCAGAGGATGCAACCCTCAACAGATAACTGATCCTTCCTCTTGGACTTTCCAGCCTCCAGAACTGTAAGAAAATAAATTTATATTCTTACAAATCACCCAATCTCTGATATTTTGCTATAATAGGACAAAACAGATTAAGGCAGAGGTGAAGAGTAGTGATAGTCTTCAAATTATGAATGAGTGATTGCCATTTAGAGTATATTCTATTATAATATAATATTAAGAGTAAAAAATAGGTGCACAACTCGACATATAAAACATATTTTAATAATAGCACTAACATTTTAATAATAGTACTTGAATGTAACTATACAGGAATCTAGCAAATATGTATAAGAAAGTTTCTGTGGAAAAACGCCTTTGGGGTGACAAACATATCCTTCCTACTTGTGCTTCTTCTGAAAATTATGCAATAATCTGAACACTGACACTTCTGGCTCAAAGATCCAGTCCATATTGCCCAAGAAAGCATTCAGTGGAAAGTGTGAAGAACAGATACTCCAGGATTCAGAGATGTGATGAGCTGAGAGGTGCTAATAACGATGACAGAATTGGGTGCATGGTTTCTCCAGCAACTAAAGTAGAGGAGATCTACTTTAGATCTATATACACTCACCCTGCATAATCTGACATTTTCAGCCTTATTACTTCTAGCTTTATGATCCCAGGAAAACTGCCTCAAATTGTAATCTAATTCATTTGGGTAATTATGCATAACAGATGAGAGCTATGAGAGGCCTCCTGCCACCAGCATAATTAATTACTTTTGGATGACCTCACAAAATAATGCACTTCGTCTTCAAGAGTGGCAACCCTCTTTCCTCTTCAAACTGGATATTCCTTAGAGACATTATGCCCACCTTTTCCTAAATAAACTGCAGCTCTGAATCTCTTTATTCACAATGTTAAATGAGGAGGAGATAGGCTTCAGGACCAGGTACACTGTTACTGATCATTATTACATACTCACCTCATGGAGAAATCTGCTTGGAAAAATATAAGATATTTTGTGGGTTTCAATGGCCTATCTTCTGCCTCTGACTCTCTAAAAAGGGATGGGATAGGAGCTATGTACAAATTTATTAAGGCTCCTTGATTCCTAATGCTTTTCCAAAACCTGACTTCCAGCTATGTAAGAACCAGCACGGAGATGAACAATTTTCTGACAAGCCGCATAGTTCAGTGGTATCAAATAGGAAAATATTTTAGAGTCCTCTTATCTTTATTTATACCCAAGTGTTTAGTTGGCTTTTAGATGACATTTATGGCTTTTTTGAACCAATAAATATTTATTAAGCAACTACTACGTGTCAGGCACTTGAAAGACAAAAAGCTTATACAAGTAATTCAGGTGGATTTGGACCTATCCATAAAGCTTCCAGTATTTAATCCTCTTCTTCATTTAACAATTGTTTACTGATCACCTGTGACATGCCAGGTGTTCACATGCTGGGCATAGATAAGAGAACTGAAGAGATAAAGACCATGGAACTTCTACTTTAATGGTGGGAGACAATATGTAAGTATATTAGAAACAATTAGATAAATTAATATACAATACACAAATAAATTATATACCATATTAAGAAGTATTATGCACCATGGTGAAAACGAAGCAGGAGAATGGAATGGGGGTGCTTATGGGGGTTACTATTTCAAATATTATGGTCAAGGTATGCCTCACCAAGCAGGTAACATTTAAACAAAGATGTGAAGGAGACGAGGGAGCATGGGATGTTCGGAGGAAGAGTGTCACAGGGAGGAGAATGGCCAGTGCAAAGGCCCTGAGGCAGGATTATGCCTGATGTGTTCTGTGACTAACAAGGACTCCAGTGAGGCTGAAATCATGTGATTTGGAATGACAGTCTGAAAGAAAATGGGGCCATATTGTGTAAGGCCTTTAAGACCACAGCTAAAGTCTTTGTAAGAATGGCCAAAGAATGGACAAAAAGTCACATGTCATAGTTTATTATCATGAACTAGAGGGGACCACAATAGATTCTGGTCTTTGGTATCTAACTCATACCAGAAAGATGGGCCAAAATTAATTAGATCAGAAAAGGAAAGATTATCTCCAGGATATATTTGATCCATATACCGCTATAATGTATACCAACTGAGTGCCGTTGGGACTACACTTTTAAACCTAACTCATTCTAGCAGGCAAGCAGTGGCACCTTATTGTTATTTGGACATCATGAACAGTGTGTTGAGAATATCCTGTAACTAAGAAAGTTGGTGAAACTTTTCTGTGACTATACTGATGGTAGCTTATGTTTTGAAGTATTTCCAGGAAAATATTTCCACGTCTCTGCTCCATAGTATGGCTCCTTGGTTAGCGTCTCAGCTGAGGACAGATCCAAAATGATTTCCCAAGGAAAACCTTGGTTTGTAAATATGTCTGTACACCATCTCAGAAAGCAGTATAATGCTTCAGCTTCTCATCTTTCACAGTAAAATGTCAACCCTGCATTCATTCCCTTAATGCTGGTAATCAAAGCCCTCATCAGGGAGTGTCTGCTACCCCAAGCAGAGATGAGAGAAAAGGGACATTCAAAGATCATTTGCAACACATCTAATCATCTGTGCTATTAAACGTTTTAAGTTCCTTACACTAATCAGCCATTATAAAAAAAGCAAAGTATTTAGACCCTCGCCGAACTGTGCTTTAATGCCATTTCTTGAACTTTTCCCAAATCATTTTTCCTGCTTTCTTTCTTTATTTAAGAAACTATTACTCTAAACAATGTTTGCATTTTCAGTAAGTTGTTGATGAAACTGCCTGTTTTGTTACATAAGTTCTCTGTGTTGAATCATTTGTAAAAAATTTCTTAGACTGTA
Organism: Avahi laniger; assembly: GCA_963575035.1. Taxonomy (NCBI): domain Eukaryota; kingdom Metazoa; phylum Chordata; class Mammalia; order Primates; family Indriidae; genus Avahi; species Avahi laniger. The sequence continues at coordinate 13,816 of CAUYSK010110407.1, forward strand.
TTTTATCAGTTTGTATTCTTGAAGGACTATAACTTCTAGATCCAAACTAAAAAATAAAAGCAAACATATACAACTGAATATATATGAATATATTATAAGTATATAATATATAAAATATATATATTTCATCTGTCTAGAGCACTGAAAGACAATTATTTGATTAATTCCTAGGTAACTTAAAAGAAAGATTGGAACACCAAAATATTCATCCATTATAAAACAGCATCTAATTATTTTAGTATTGTCCAATGTTAAAATGTACTTATAAGCATATACAATTGTCAAATCCTTTTAGGTAACTTTCTTATGGAATTCATCAAAATTCCAAAAATGCATAATAAAATGTATCAAGTATTATTTTCCCTCTTATCACAGTATATAGTAAACTCTTACTGGAGTCACGTAAGGGGGGCTACAAAATTACAATTACAAATGACAACTACCAAAATAAAGGAAGCTGATGGTGGTAACGGTATGGGGAGTGGAAAATATGCCAGTTTAAAAGCTTAGTAACTTATAAGCATCTTTGGGAGACTTTGTTTGTCTTCCCATAAACTGTCACATTCTGATTTAGGATTGTTTGTGAAATGAATCTAGTCAGTAATGAGCCAAGATATCACTATACCCTTTCTCTTATAAATCACAGAAATTTACTCAGTAGGAATGATCTATCCTTATTCTCTCCTTCCCCATAATCCAATCACTTCCTCTCATAAGCACTTTCCCCCTGGTTTTCACCATAATGCATTTTCTGTAACTAACAACCATCATTTCCTGATTATCATGCTTCTATCCTTGCACAGGAATGTGGGTCTTATGTGGGTCAGGGTCATCTTTCCCATCCATCTGTGTCTCCATGCTAAGTGTGTTAGCTCAAAGGTGAGTCTGGATAGACCATCATTTTGCCTAGTCTACATAAAAGTTTGAATGCCACAAGTCTATGCCACTTTGATTAAGAACCAACAAGTTTTGGTGTGCCTAATACTACACTGTTAGAATGAGCACATTCAAAGACTTATTAGCAACTTTGCCATGTGCAGATTCCTATAAATCTAGTGAAAATGTCATAGAAAATATTCTGTGGTTCTAGTGTACCATGCAATGGTGATTTTCCTTATAAATAAATAAATGATTTGACAGAAATTCAAAAAATAGAAAATCTTGAGCTCTGTACACCTGTCTAATTTGACAAGTGTCAAATTAGACTATTTGATGATTTAAATGGCCTATACATCTATTTGAATTTAAATTCAGTATAAAGTTAATTTAAAGGGCCTACCATTCAGGGTATTTTAATTTCAAGATTTGGTATCCTGAACCACTAGATTTCTAGTGACCGTAATCACTAAATGAAGGGCTCTGTTTTTTCTCAGCTGTACAAGAATACACAACTTGTAGTACTGCAAATTAACTTTGATTCCACACACCTGGAAGAATTAGCTTTGTGTTTTAGACATCTCTTGGGACTAGAGGAAATCTAACTGGCTGTGGAGTCCTTGTGTCTTAATTCAGGGCATCAAGGCCCCTGAAGAAGCTTTGCAATTTGATTCACCACATTTCTGCACACCAAGAGTATCTCAGGCCGTATCTCCGTCCACTGGTTACAACACTGTGATAACTGACTGTCCTTCCCTAGTGCCGGATGCCTCCCTAGAGCCCAGTGATTTTGCTGGCCAACATGGAACACCACTGTTGGTGTATGAAATACTTCCTATCATTTTACTTTAATTTTGTCTTACAGTTATATTTCCCAACAACAAGATGGTACTTCAAAGAGTATGGTACAAAGGTATTACAAATACTGCAAGCCTAAGAACTTGTCAAATTAGATTATTTGATGAATACTGAGAATGATTCATGGATGTTCATAGCATTAGACTTCATTGTATGATCATTTTTTTTATATTAGCAGTTTGTTATTTTTTTTTGATACTTAAATGAGTTATTTTCTGACTCATTTCAAACTGGCTTAAATTAAAAACAATACAAAATACAAAAAAAGCCCTCTCACTTTAAATACTAGCCATGCTGTGTAGCAATGAAAATATTTTAATATTAGCATTATTACCTTAGGATCAGATAATATATCTTTTCCTAGAATCACGTCATGTTTATAAAACAACTTTATACAACAACAGTGGTTCTCAAAATGTGGTCTATGGACCAGCAGCATCAGCATCACTGGGAAAGTCATAGAAAATCAATTTCTGAAGCCATACCTAGACTTACTGAATCAGAAATCCTAGGTGTGGGGTCCAGCAATTAGCAAGTCCTCCAGGTGATTGCAATGCCTGTAGTTCAAGTTTAAGAGCCACTAGTCTATAATGTCTACATGCCATTTAAAAAAGTAGTGACATTGCTCTTCAGATTAGTGACCAACGATTACAACCCTTAGTCACAAGGTGGAAAAAGGAATTAAATTACTGTTTCTTTGAAGGCTGAGAAAGTGGCTGTGGAGGGTTTGGTTTGTTGAATGTCTCTATGTTGATTACAAGTTCCCAAACTTCCTTCGATCCCTTCTGAAATAGTTATTTATTATTTTCCCTCATTGTTTAAAATCCTTCCAAACGGATTATGTGCATATTTCTTTTCTAGATGCAATAATTCATATTTATTATGTTAATGAAAAGGAAAATCACAAAATGATCAGCAATATAATATGGACTGATTTTATGAAATAAAAGAAGCTGAACGTATCAAACATAGACAACGACTGACTGAGAGAATTTTAATTCTGGCAATAACCAAGCAAGTACTTGAAAGACAAGCTTTAGGCAAAAAAAAAAAAAAAAATTGAAGAAAATTAGTATGCACTATTGTTAAATATGGAGAATTTTGACATTGAAATACTTTTGCATTAAAGTCAAATGTCTTTCTTCCATATTCTTAATGAGCCTTAGATAAGAAGTAGGCACGGAGGGTGGAAATGTACATAAGATATGGTCACCTGATCATTTCTACTGTTAAGGAACTCAGAGTCCCACAGAAGAATTATGATGCAATATGTTCAATATTTCAGAAACAAGTTTTAGGAAGTAAGAGTGGAAAGCATTTCTGGAAGTCTCCTCAAAGGAGATACTTAAAGTAAAACATAAAGAAAAGGTAGCTGGTCACCAGAAGAGGACAGAAAGGACAGTAAGGAAGCATAGCAAAGATTCTGGAACAGAAAGAAGAAGGAACGATGCATGTCTGCGGAATGTAAGCCAAATCATAAATGACCTTGTAGAGCTCACTAACAGGTATGGTTTTCACAGGCAGCAAATCGAAAATGATCAAAGATTTTCGGCAGAAGAATGACATGGTCAGATAAATGTATTATCTGAGGTCAGGTGAAGGGAAGAAAATGAGGACAAAAAGACCATTTGATATCTTTTGTAATAATCTATGAGATGAATATTAAGAGTCTGGATTTAGAGATATACTTGTCAAAGAAAAATAAACAAGTACAAGAGTATTCAGAAGGTAAATTCAATAGAACTCAGGTATTGACTTGTGGGGGATGGGAGTGTAGCTAAAAAGAATTAAGAATGATTCCTAGATTGCTAGTTTGAACACGAACAGTTGTGCAATACACTGAAACAGGGACACTCAGAGAGGAAAAGGTTTGCATTGGGTCAGTGGTAATATGGAGTTTGAGATGTCTGTGGAAATCAAAGTGGTCATTCCAAAACTTCAATATACAGGTCTAGAAGACTGACATGTTGTCTTGAATTACACATTTGGGAGCCTTGGGCAACAAATTTAAAAGATTTTCAACAGCATCTAAATGTTAATAATTTTGCAGAGTACAACCATCATGTCCAGAATAAATTATATTTATTTTCTCTAGTTGGCAGCAAGATAGAACCCATTCTAAAAATGCATTGCAACGAGATAGGCTTCTGTATGTCTTGGATTATATTTTCCTATTTATTCATGGCTAACATCACTTCTTATCAGTATATAATTGCTTCTTTATAGAAAGGATAATTTCTATCTCTGTTACTATAGCAATGATCACATAAGTGCATTACACAGCTTAGGATAAATTAAGGAAAATAATTATAATATAGTGATACATTAACAATTTCTTATTTTAAATAATGATAAGGTATACTTTGCCCTCTATTTGGTTTTACTTTCTTTTTTTTAAGATCATAAAATTGCATTCCTTAGAAACTTCTTTGATGAGGCGTGTTTTGTTGAATTTTTTTTGACCTAACAGATGTTTGGGTAGTTAAAATTCCTCATGAGTATGGTATCCTGTGGTTTTCACAATCTAAGTGTTACCCCAGGAATTTTCTTTTCTTGCTGTCTTCCAGTCCTGGTGGTCTATAGGAGATGCACATTACAAGAGTCCCATTTCGTTCCATACTAATTTCACACCCACACTTCTTTAAAGCTGTGCATTTCCTCAGTATTATAAGTATCTACTGTGCACCACAGAGATATTTAGCAGTTTTCTATTTTACACCACCCACATACACATACATACACAACTCAAATTGCTTTTGAATATAAGAATAATCAGAAAAATAAGAGAAGAGTAAAACAGTCTGCAAGTTAAATATTTCTGGCATTTGTGATTTTTGTGCTTACATTTGTATCTACACATATCAGCACAAAGTAGAATTATGGTTATTATACAGATTATTTAATGAGAAAAACAATTTGGCTTCAATTATCTATATCACAGCATGTGAGAGAAAGAAAGGTTAGCTTAAGTTGGCTGAATATTGTTTCCTTTATCATTCTATTTTACAGGTGTAGATTCAGATTCAGACAGTAACCCAATTTAATTCTCAGTTTGTATTCTGTCTTCGCTTACGGGATGTTCAATTTTGATGCTCCTCTGTATGAGTTCAGATCAAGTTTACAATAACATATTTTCTTATTATACAAGCTATTTTAGAACCTTTTATAATATTTATTATTCAAAGTGAGTGGCCTTTTATTTGAAGTATTCAAACTTTGGATAATTTGATCTGAAAATAGCCATCAATTGCTAACTCTTTATCAAGGACTCCAGGTTTTGACAAGATATTATATTAGTAAGTGCTTGGATACAACTTGATGCCATTAAAAAAAATGCACACTTATCTCAAATAGTGATTTTATACTATTTTAAATTGTTGTTTAGTCTTTTCTCTAATTCAAAGAACTGTCATTATTTTATCTTATTTTATATCATAAAATAATATACCACTTTTTTGAGTCAATGATAGGTAATACAAAACATATTAATTTTCTCCATCCAGATTACTTTCTGTGTTTGCAAAATGTCCATAATATGTTCATCTTTGGTATGCAGAAGCAACATGGACATAAGACTTATTTTTAACATGAAAAACATTACTGCTCTTCAAGACTTTGGCTGCTTAACTATTTTAATTTCTTTTACTCTTATACCATATGTTATTTCACCATATATATTATGTCACAATAATATATGTAGTCTCTTTTTATCTTTTATATCAAACATAATATTATATCTTCTTGGTTTAATATAAAAAATGAAACTTTTATTGTATAATTATAAAATTTAGAAATTCAAATGTATAATATTTATTATTAAAAAAAGTCTCTTCCTCCATTGGAGGCAAAAAATTCCTCCATTCTGGAAACTAAAAGAAGAATAATTAACTTTTTCAAAACCTAAACAATTAAAGTAGGTTGTTATCCTCACCCACACATAATTCTTCAGTTGAAAATCTATGAATTTTGAGAATGCCAAGAAAATCATGTCTGTTATCACAATGTTGAAATATATAAATCATTTCATCTTTCTCTCCTAATGACAGTGGTAGAAAGTAAATTTTTCCTCTGTCCTTTGAAAATAAAATATGGTCATAGACCTTACAAGGGGGAAGAAAGTGGAAGGAATGACATTCAAGTAGAAAGACTTGAGATGTGGGATTATTTTTTTTTCCTAACTCCATTGTAGAGTATTTTAGTATTTTCTTTTCTTTTTATATATTTTTTTTATTTTTAAGACGCAGATTATCACTCTGGTGCCCAGGCTGGAGTGCAGTGGCATGATCACAGCTCACTATAGCATCAAACTCCTGGGCTCAAGTGATCCTCCCGCCTTAGCCTACCAAGTAGCTAGGACTACAGGCAGGCACCACTACCCCCAGCTGAGAATATGGGACTATTTAAAAATCCAACTTTCTAGTTTCATTTACCAGCTTCTGAACTGATCATGTTATATGTTGCTTTATGCTAATTAAACATCTTCTATAATAGTGTCAAGTGTGCTTGCAAGAAATGGTGCATTAGAAAATCTACTTTCTGGCTCAGTGTAGTAAGTAGAAGTAGGTACTTCCCAAGTGAGATGCTCATAAAAAGCAGAATGGGAAACTTTACTGCCAGCAGACACATAGGCACAGGTATATTTTAACCAAAGGTTAAAAATCAGCTGTCCACAGGCCACATCTGGGCTACTGACATGTTTGGTTTGAATAATTAAGTTCTTTTTTTAATTTTAAAAATTTTGTTGCAAGTAGAATATTGAGCATTTTCACACGAAATGATCTAACTTTCCTGTTTCTTTGAAAACGTCTGAAGATCTAGTAGCACAGCCCATCTATAGGGCAATACTCATCAGAGATAAGTAGCGGCTGCCCCTTTAAACAGTGCATTCTCTGTTAATTTGCCATGGTTTATACGACTCCCAGTTGCCTTACACCAGCCAACTTCATTCATTATGATATCTGTCTGACTCTTTCAGGTAACTTCCAGTTACCTCTGAAACTTTACAGTCTAATCATTCAGTTGAGTGTCCCTTTTTCCATCAAATCTACACTTGTGATTTTATTCATTCCTACCAGTTGAAGCAACTAAAATCCCTTGCTTTAGCCATGTTCTAATCTTTCAGCACTTATTTCTTTCTGTTGCCTACTTAATTAGATTAAAACACCTATTTCTTTTCAAAATCAGCATTGACTAATCCCAAACTGAATTTGATTTTTTTCCCATTTTTCTCTTTTCTCTGTTTGGGCACCGTTGTCTTCATCATCACCTACACTGGAAAATGATTTCTTCTCCCTTTCCCTCTATAGCTTATTCATCAAATTTCACTCATTCAGGAAATATTTATAGAGTATCCACTCATACCAGGCACTATTTTAGGCAATAAGGAAACAGCAATGAGCAAGACTCTAAAAACAAACAAGCAAATAAAAATTACAAATGATCTGAAAATAATAAATGTTCATTAAAAGAAGATGATGTTATAGAAGATTACTGCATGGCTATTTTAGATTAAGTGGTAAGGGAAATTCATTCTAACCGGGGATCATTTAGGTAGAGATTGATATGATAAGAAACTGCTCATGTTCGAGTCAAAAGGAAAAGGGAATGCAAAGTCGCAAATTCTAGGAGTTTAGTTTGTTTAAGCAACAAAGTCTAGCATGAGTAGAAAGTAATGGTAAGGGGGAAAGTGGCTATAAACAAAGTTAAAGTTTTAGGTAAGAGCCAAGTCATGTAGGGCTTTGTTAATCAAGTTAAAAAATTTAAATTTTATTTTAAGAACCACAGGAATTCAGCGGAATAGCTTTAAGCAAGAAAGTGATACCATATGCATTAGGTTTGGAAAAGATCAGCCTGGCAGCCCTGGAGACCAGTTAGGCTAATGTGGTTGTAGCAGTAATAGAAGGGTTAGACAAATATGGCAGCAATGCAAATGGAGGGGCGTGTTCAGATGACGTGGTTGAAATGAATTATTGGCAGAATTGTGGAGGAAAGGAAAATTGCTGGATTTTTATTTTCTACAAACTGATGACTAAGGATATTCCTTACTAAGATAAGAAAGATAGGAGGATGAGAGGTTTGATGTTACACCCTATGTTAATTTAGACAAGTATTTTCAAGACACATGCCCAATGATATCAGATGATCAGATAAATATACTGATCTGGAGTTCTAAGCAGCATTCAGCACTGGAAATAGAGATTTGAAAATAATCAATATATAAGTAGACTTTAAAGCCATAGGACAGAATAAGTCATTTAAGATAAAATCTCCTAGGAATTGTGTATTGATAAAGAAGAGAAAAGGGCCAAGTACAGATCTCTGTGCTTTCCTACATTTAGGGTTTAAAAAAAGGAAGCTGAGGAAGATTCAGCAAAGGAGACTGAGAAAGAGCTACCAGAGAGACAGGAGAAAAACCGGAAGGGCAGATCTCACAGACACCAAGAGTCAATGCAGTAAAAAGAGAAAGGGTTGGATAAAGTGTTGAAGGCTGAGTTGTCTGGATTCTACCTCAAATGTTGAATTATATTAATGAACATCTATTAGACATTTACTATCACAAACATTATGGCAGGTATTCTGGCAAATTGTAACAAGAGACATGTTTGGCCTAGAAAATAAAGCCTCCAGATCAAAATTTATTTCATTATCTGTAAGGGCCTAACAGTATCCATTTGTCACTGGAAATCTATTTGTGAGTGTGTGTGTATGTGTGTATATTATTTAATACTCTACTAATAGGTACCACAAATTTTTAAGGAAAACGTGATTTGGATTTGAAAGGAATCACCTAGTAAGAGTTTCAGTCAAGACAGGAGAATGATAACATAAGGTCCATACTGGAAGGGCTTCTATGGTGTGGTGTTGGGATGGGTGACCTGCCAGACCTGAAATTTGCTCTGGAGGACTAGGGCTTGGGTGGAAATTGCATTTTAGAGAATATATCCATTCCTCAGAGCTCTTGCTTGTAGGATTTGATTTGCAATGTATGTATGTTGCATGGAAATCACAATTCTATGTAGGCCAGGGTTCAGAATAAGCAATAGAAATTTTATTTACTTAATTATGGATAATGATATTGTCTAAGAAAGCAGGATGATCTGTTAGTTATAAACATAAAACTCAAGTTGCAAAAGCAATCTTCACCTACACTTTGAGTGATTTCTCTGGACAAGCATTCAAAGAGCTTTTTTCCTGAATGCAAAAGTCCTGAAAGATGAGTACATGGCAGAGTAATTTTGAGAGATAATTTGTGTTTCTTCTCTGTATTTTTTTTCTTCTCCTTATCTCAGACTGGGAGTTGAGCACTTGGTATTTCTTTGCCTCAGAGTTTTGTATAAATGAAAAGCACAAGTTGAAAAACTGCTTGCAGACAGATCAATCAGGGTTATCGTGCTCACACCTGTGTGTGCAAGTCTGCAGTCACTGAAAAGGTTGTAAAGTCTGGCTAAAGGCAGCAGAACCTCCACATATGAAGAGGAAATGTGGGCCTGGGTAAGGGCACTAGATGACAATCAGTGTGGCCTAATGGCAGATCACAAGGGAGGCTTCCCTCATGCTTTGTTGCAACATCAGACTCTAGGACCTTGGCACAGCTCTGGGAGTTTCAGAAAAGCCCTAATGGTGACTGAAACTGAATTTTCCATTAGGTTTCAATTAAATTAAAAATAAATATGTTATTAGGTAAGCCAGTTAGTGTACTCGGTTATTTCTACATTCAGTGATTTTATACACAATTGGATTAAGTAGAAATCATTAAAATATAGATACAGAATATAACAGAAATGAGTAAGTACATATCAGGACAATACTTACGGCCAGGCAGGGTTTGTGTAGAAATCCAATTGGAAGCATTGCCATAGCCAGCATTGGTGCTGGCAGCCACCTGGAATCTATACCATCTAAATTTTTTCAACCCATACACTGTCTCTTCAGTTAGGTCAGCTTCATAGAGATATTGAATGTTTTGATATTCAACACATTCTTCGGATTCCCATTCTTTGCATTTTTGAGCACGAAGTTGAGTGGTAATCTTGTAATTTTGAAAGTAGCCAAGGATAGTGTCAGGTCTTATCCATGTCAATGTTGCACTAGTTGACTGAACATCAGAAAAAGTAATATTTGTGGGAACACTGGGAACTAAAAATTAAAGGGAAAAAATTAAAAATAATTGGAATTACCAGACATTTTGTAAACAGAAGAAAGAAATGGAATGTTAACATATTATTGCCGGGAGCAGTGGCTAACATCTGAAATCTCAGCATTTTCAGAGACCAAGACAGGAGGTTTGCTTGAGGCCAGGACCATCCTAGACAACATAGTGAGACCCTGTCTCTATAAGAATTTTTTTTTAAAAAAGCTGGGTGTGGTAGTGTGCACCTTAGTTCCAGCTACTTGGGATGCTAAGGCAGGAGAATTCCTTGAACTCAGTAGTTTGAGGCTGCAGTGAGCTATGAGCATACCACTGCACTCTAGCCTGGGTGACAGAGAGAGACCCTGTCTCTAAAAAAATTTTTTAAAAATTCTATTATGGTGCACCTAGTAGAGATCTGTCAAATTAGTACAGTATTTAGATTAATAACCCCCACCCTTAATGAGCAGAACCTTAAAGTGATGCTTCAGGGACCATCATGTCAAAAAGGTAGAGGACAAAACAATTGTGATTTTTCATACCTAATTTTTCTCCCAAATATAATCATAAATGGTTTATATAAATGTACTTTAGCTTCATATAGAAGCAAAAATTTCACTGGTACAAAAGAAAACTGTATGCTGATATCATCCTAAGTACTTCCGTAGGCATGTCTGAGTTTTTAATATTCAGTTCCCAAGAAAGATTTTTTTATATTTAAATGTCTAGATAAACGTAAGCACATATTATATATAGTAATTGTTGGTTATTATACAGTTTTAACTAAACAATATAACAAACACTATTACTGAATGAATTAGATGAGTTGATTTTTATTTTATCTTCTGTACATTTAAAATTAACAAAACTTTTTCTAGACCATCATCCAGTGTACTGATATTAATACACAGACTGAGGTGTCTGTGTATCACCTACAATCACATGGTCCTACTTGGAGTCACTTATGAGATTTCATACTAACTCTTGGTCTGCTACATGCTTACCATGTGTCGGGCTCTGAGCCTGGTGTTAGGGATTCAAGATACAATAAAGTTTTCAAGAAACAGTTTATTGGGCACATAAAATAAGCATATTACAGTTAAAAATATGAAAGGGCAGTGAACTAAGTGGTATGGAAACCTTTCTCAGCCATGCCTTTCCTGTCTTCAAGGGCCTTTTTTTTTTTTTTTGATTGTTCATAGTTTATTTTATGGGAAGGTTCAAGGGCCTTTGCTAAGACTAAGAGAAAGAAAATGATAAAAATGACTTATATGAAAATTTCATAATTCATGAAAACTATATGTTAATATTCACACTTAAAAATAAGAAAATAAATATTTAGAAAAATCATTCATTCTTAAAGATATCATATTAAATCAACATTCAATAAATATCTAATGAGCACCTAATATATGTAGGTACTATTGTAAGTGCTGGAAATACAATAAACAAAACAGACAAAAATTTCTGATCTTGTGAAATTTACATTCTGGAGAGCTATATACAATAAAAGTATTATACACATCCATCCTTCACTATCTGTGGGGGATTAGTTCTAGAAGCTTCCATGGATACCAAAATCATAGGATGTGTAAGTTTCATACATAAAATAGTGTAGTATTTGCATATAACTTATGCATATTATCTTGCATAATTTAAATAATCTCTAGGTTACTTATAATACCTAATACAATGTAAATGCTATGTAAATAATTGTTATCCTGTATTGTTTAAGGATTAATGCAAGAAAAAAAAGTATGTACATGTTCAGTACAGATGCATTTTTTTTCAATATTTTTTTTTCTGCAGTTGGTTGAATCCACAGATGGAGAACCTGTGGATACGGGATATTTTGGATGATGACCAGAGGTATGGAGAAAAATAAGGAAGAGAAGAAGGAGAGAGAGTTTCGGGGATAATGAAATTTTAAATTAGGTAGTAAAGGAATGGATTAGAAGATATTAAACTCCTTTAAAAGCGGGAGTACTAGCCATGTGAATATTTCAGGGAGAAAAATTCACAGCAGAGGAAACTGCATGATTAAAAGCCCTAAGTTGGAAGAATGCCAGTATATTTGGAGAATAAAGTCTGAGAAGAGACATTGAAAGCTAGATTGTATACAGCATTATAGGATATTGTTATGGTTTTCTTTTGAGCAGAGGAGTGACAGGCTCTAACAAATGTTTTCACAGAATCACTCTAGCTACTGTGTTGAGAATAAATGAAGGGAGACAAGGATGGAAACAAGGAGACTAATTAGTAGGTTATTGCAATGTCAGTGCAAGAGATCATGGTGGCCTGGATCAAGACAGTAGCAGCAAAAGTGAAGAGAAACATTCAGATTCCGAACATAATTTGAAGGAGAGCTGACAGGCTTTGCTGATGTGTGGTATGTAGGCTATGAGAGAAAGAGAGGGGTAAAGGAAAGCTCTAAGGTCTTTGGATTCCCCAAACACAAAGATGAAGTTGTTATTAACCAACAAGGGGATGACTGTGGGATGAGTAAGTTTTGGGGAGAAAGATTAAGAATTTATTTTGAGTATGTTTACTTTGAAATTCCTCTAAGACACCCAGAAGGACAAATCAAATAGTAGATAGATGCTTCAATCAGGAGTTCTGTAGAGAGAGGTCTAGAATTACGTTAAAAATTTGGATTTTCTCTTAATTTTTTACTAAATTACTTACAGATGTATTTCATATATATAAAAAATATAATACACACATATATATTATATTTGCTTAAAACTGGAAGAGAAGTTATAAAGCAATGAAGAACAATCATTAAATTACTTAAAGCCATATGATCAGATTTAATTACTCTGTTTTCAAATACTAATATTTATCATCAAATCTTACTGCATTTAGTTGACCATTAACTTAAAAGTAGCATTATAAACAGAATACTTGATACACTATTAAAACACACTCTTTTATCTTTACCTATTATCAAGAAAAACAATTACAGAGAACATTATTTTTAGGGAAAATAATGTTTTATATAAATAATATATAAATAATGTTTTTCTGTATGTGTACAGAAAAAGAAGTTTTAGAATTGGCTAAAAAGTAGAATTTCTGTATTTTATTGAAATCCCTCAGTCACTAAATGTGAACTCAGAGCACCTGAAAGGAAATGAATAGAAATTTTTCAAAAGAAGACAGAATAATGGCCAGCAAACATATAAAAAAATGCTCAACATCTCTAATCATTAGGGAAATGCAAATCAAAACCACAATGAGATATCACCTAACCCCAGTGAGACTGGCCTCTATCAAAAAATCCCAAAACAACAAATGCTGGTGAAGATGTGGAGAGACAGGAACACTCTTACACTGCTGGTGGGACTGCAAATTAGTGCAACCTCTGTGGAAAAGAATTTGAAGATACCTCAAAGAGCTAAAAATAGAAATACCATTTGATCCAGCAATAGCGCTATTAGGCATCTACCCCAAAAAGCAAAAGATATTCTATAATAAAGACATCTGCACCCGAATGTTTATGGCAGCACAATTCACTATTGCAAGAATGTGGAAACAACCCAAGTGCCCGTTAATTCTTGAGTGGATTATTAAAATTTGGTATATGTATACAATGGAATATTAACCATAAGAAATGACAGTGATCTAGCACCTCTTATATTTTCCTGGATTGAACTTGAGACCATTATCCGAAGTGAGCTATCACAAGATCGGATGAATGGGCTCCACTTGTACTCGCCATCAAATAGGCACTAACTAATTAACACTACGGTGCTCACATGGTAGTAATATTCTCCAGGGATTAGGGGAATGGAGGGGTAAACTCACAACTAAAGGACACGGTGAGCATTGTAGAGGGGAAGGGCATGCCTCTAACCTTCCCTTGGGTGAGACAAAGACATAAAATGTAACCAAAATGTTTGTACCCTCATAATACCCTGAAATAAAAAAAAAAGATAACATTTTCAAAATATTTCAACATAAATTGTAGAAATGTATTGACTTGAGTGTTCAGGAAATGTTTTCAGAGAAGAGATGGCATGTGAGATGAAATTTCATTGATTGTAAAGAGGCAATCTTAGGCCGGGGGCGGTGGCTCACGCCTGTAACCCTAGCACTCTGGGAGGCCGAGGCGGGTGGATTGTTTGAGCTCAGGAGTTCGAGACCAGCCTGAACAAGAGCGAGACCCCGTCTCTACCAAACATAGAAAGAAATTAATTGGACAGCTAAAAATATATAGAAAAAAAATTAGCCGGGCATGGTGGCGCATGCCTGTAGTCCCAGCTACTCGGGAGGCTGAGGCAGGAGGATCGCTTGAGCCCAAGAGTGTAGGTTGCTGTGAGCTAGGCTGACGCCACAGCACTCACTCTAGCCAGGGCAACAAAGTGAGACTCTGTCTCAAAAAAAAAAAAAAGAGGCAATCTTAGA
>CAUYSK010110409.1:0-20684 GCA_963575035.1 Avahi laniger
ATAAGCACTTCTCCATGCTTTTAAATCATCATCTGCTATGGTCTGAATGTTTGTGTCCCCTCAAAATTTATATGTTGAAATCCTAATCCCCATGGTGAAGATATTAGTGGATATGGCCTTTGGGGGGTGATTAGGTCATGAGGCCAGAGCCCTGGCGAATGGGATTAGTGTCCTTATAAAATAGGCACAAGGAAGTTCATTTGCTCAAACGATGCAGGATGTGGCTAGAAGTCAACATTCTGTGAACCAGGAAGTGAACACTCAGAAGACACTGAATCTGTCGGCACCTCGATCTTGGACTTCCTAACTTCCAGAACTGTGAGAAATAAATCTCTGATGTTTATAAGCTACCTAGCTTATGGTACTTTGTTATAGCAACTAGAACAGACTAAGACACCATCATAATCGTAATTATTGTTAGCTGCTTCTAAAAAGATGGTCAAGGAAAACTTCGGTATGTATCTTTTTCAGTGGTTGGTGTGGCAGAATCTGCTAGCTGTTCAACAAAACTGGTTTCCTTTTCTTCCTAAACACACAGCTAGTCATTTGCCAGACACCCTTAGGATTATATGTGCCATATAACTGAGTTCTAGCAACGGGATATGAGTACAAGCAACATATGCCACTTCCCATGCACGATCCTCCCATTTCTTTCCCTTTGGGGCTCACTGAGATGGCAACACCCCCACTCCCACCTGACCAGTGTAGCTTTAGAAATAATATTTTGAAAATGGTAGAACCACCATTAGGTTAGATCTTGTAAGGCTGCATGGAGCACAACCCTCCCCTGACAACCAGAAACTCCACTCTGGGCTGTTAATGAATGAGAAATATCAACTTTTATTGCATTTGTCTTTGTTACAACAGGTAGCTTAATTTTATACATATTGTTTAGGCACGATCCTAAAAGAAGACACAGGGGAACTCAAAAACTTTTGAATGTCTGTGAAATGAAACAAACAAACAAAAAAGAAAGTTATCCCTGTGGCAGTCCAGAAATCACTCTTTCTGGAGCAATTTTCTGAAATGGTTTACTTGTAATATTAAACAGTACTTAAATGATTTGTAAAGTCCTTTGTGTGATTTTTTAGTAAGTTGGTGAAGAAGCAGTAGTTGGTGGTATCATAGAATGAGCTCAAATCCTAAGTCTGCCATTTATTTGGAGTTTCTGTTTTCTAGTCCTACCTACCTGATGGGACTATTGTGAATAATGTACATAAAATGCATAACAAAGAGCCTAGTCTGGCATATGGGCTTAATAAATACTAGCTCTTCCAATTTCATTCCCTAAATGTAACATTTTTCCAAGTTTGTTCAATGAAACAATGAATATTGATATGTTCTGTTAAACGTATGTCAAAAACGGATTTTTATGGTCAAACAGGACAGAGGCTACTGAGAAATGTGGTACACTGGCTCACTGTTTCCATGAACATTTTGCATTAGATGAGAAGTCCTAAAATAACATCTTTAATTTTTCATTTAACCAACTAAGCATAAAGTCAGCTTTTCCATGACATACCTTTTGATATCCTACATAGTTAATGTTCTGCCAGACAAACTTTGAGAAACTGGCACAAAGTTTGGCATAGGGTGAACAATCAACAAATGTTAACTGAATGTGTAAACTAAGTAAATCACAAAAATACTTTTTTTTCTAGCTTAGAATTTTTATTAAAACAATCATTTAAATTACAATAGCTCACAAGACTAGAAAATGGCCTTCCATGGTCTGACCCTGACAGGAGGCTCCACTCAGGATCTACATCTTTGAAAATGGAGGGAGCTTCCCCCAAAGCCCGTGGGGCTTTGAAAATGGTAGAACCACCATTAGGTTAGGTCTTGTAAGGCCGCATGGAGCACAGCCCTCCATTTAGCTGGGACTACAGGCATGCGCCACCATGCCCAGTTAATTTTTTCTATATATTTTTAGTTGTCTGATTAATTTCTTTCTATTTTTAGTAGAGACAGGGTCTTGCTCTTGCTCAAGCTGGTCTCGAACTCCTGAGCTCAAACAATCCTCCCGCCTCGGCCTCCCAGAGTGCTAGGATTACAGGCGTGAGCCACCGCGCCTGGCCCATTCTTTGTCGTTTTGGAATTCTTCCGGATTTGACCCAACAATAACTTCAACGTGTTCTGAAGATTGGTTGGTAGTCAGAATCAAAAAAAGGCCCTATGATAACGACACAAAAATTAGAAGTAGTGACATATACCTGGGAGGTAACTGTCCTGTAACAAGACTGCTGTCGTTTAACTACGAGTTTTCTTACCCTGTCATTTATTGCGGAATCAGGAAAATTGTGGTCCAAGGGAATGATGTCGTATTATGTGAGATCAGTTATAGACCAGTGCTGGATATCACCTATAAATTTCCAGGGGTTCGCTTTGTGAAGAGGTTTAAATTCCCATCTGTGTTGCATTTTGGAATGAAGGGGTACAAGGCCAATGCTGTGGGTGATGGCCTTCAAGGGACAAAAGAAGGGCAAGCATCATCAGCTCCTTCACAAAGTCAAAACTGTCAACCTAATTTTAGCAGCATTAATAGGAACAACTATCCAAGAATCATGAATCATTGCATCAATCATGCCTGTGTTATGACTTCCACTTTTCCCTAAGAGACAGAGCAAGTGGTACATACTTTTCCAGGAGCCAGTTTTAATAATGCTGTTATTATACTGTCCAAAGATGAGTAGTAATATCTGTTACCTGTTTGAATACCTTCCAGAATTTTGGACAGCATTAATATACATGTATAATGTGACATTTAAACTTTTTAATGAGTTAATTTTAAGTAAAATTGCCATTCTAATGTCATATGTGAGTTCATACAAAATACAGCTTGCTTATATTTTAAAAAAAAGTACACAGAGCATTTAAAGAATAAGAAAACAAAGCCTGACTTTGGTTTTATAAAACACCATCATGTTCCTGTGCCCCGAAGCCACTGTTAATGAATAAATTTATGAGTCAGAAGGAAGGTAACTAGTGATGGAAACTCAGGGATGGGCTTTAAAACTGAGAAGACAGAGCCATCACACAAGAGCCAGAACTCACTGTACAAATGCTTCAGTTCCTGAGAGCTCTCCAGCTGGGACAGAGGAGGAAGACACAGGGAAGCTCTTCCAGCCACAGCCATCCACATGCAGACTCCAGATGTGGAGTCCCGCACTACATGCTGTAAGTGGCTGGCTGCCTTGGGGCAAGGTGGCCTAAGAAGTCAGCGGCCAGCCCAGGACACCGTTAGGTCAGCCTGTCAGTTGGAGAAAGGCAGGATCTCCGTAAGTTTCTCAGTTGCTCAAAACCAGATAGATTTGCCAGGGACCACCTCTGCCCTCAGGAAATCTCCAGGCCCTCAGACATTTTTGGTTAATAAGTGTCTTTTCACTGATAAAGATGTATCACCTGCTCCATGTAACAGCCCAACTAGAAGGATCTGAAGGACCCCAGGTGGCCACAGCAGCGACACCAGCCATGGAGAACAGAAAGGGCAAGAAGGTGGCCCCAGGCCAAGGAGTGAGCGAGCCCCAGAGGGTGGTTCTGGGGTGGTTCTGACCCGCTGCTGCTGCCCAGATGGGAGTCGCAAGCCAAGCTGTGAGTGGACACTTGCATCCGGCTGGTGTTTGGAGGGGCACAAAGGGACCCCACTGGGCCCTGAGGGAATATAAAGTAAAGAGCCCTCAGGAGGCTGAGGGCCACAGCAAAATGAGGCTGTGTGCTGGGAAGGGCTCTCTGGCAGGTGGCCAGGAGGTAGATGATGCAGATCCGAGACACAGAGTAGGGCCGGTGGAGCTCAGTGTTTGGGCCAGTGAGAAGTACCCATGGGGCCTCAGAGCCTTCGGAGCCCCCAGTCACGGTCGAGATTCAGGTGCTGACTAGAGCATGACCAGGGAGTGCGCTAGCCCCACGAGCAGGAGGGGCTAAGGCTGCAGAGGGACAGGGGGAGGCAGGACACCTGTGGCTGGTGCCTGCCTTTCAGACCATGGTCCGGAGGGCCGGGGGAGGGCGGCAAGTGCTCTGCACTGTCAGCTCCCTACACGGCTCTACTTGCCTCCCAGGCCCGCCATCACAGCTTCTGCCTGAAGTCGCTCCCCAGGCACAGCTGCTCTGCCTGTTCCCCACCAGCTGGCAGCGGGGTGCCTGGCAGAGACTCATCACTTTGCTTGTCAGGAGCCGCATGCAAGCTCCCCACCGCCTCCTCCCACAACCACATGCGCAGCAGGGAGGCCGCTCAGAGCCTGGGCTCAGCCAGATGTACACTTTTGCTGCATGCCGTGTCCTCACCAGTGAAGGGGACGGGTGTACCAGAACCCTGGCACCAGCCTCCCTACCTCCAGGGGCCTCTGCACTTCACTCCCTACACACTTACCAGTCTGGGCATGGAGGCCAGCACTGAACAGGAAGACACACACACCTGGTGCCTTGGACTAGGGACATGGGGGACCAAACACTGGACAAAGGAAGACAAATAGAGACTCAGGTCAGGAGAACTAGAACGCCATGAATGAAAGCTCTGCAGGGTCATAGTTCAAGGCAACTGCACATCAAGGGGTTGGTCTCTCCACTCAGCTGGGGAAAGTCTGGGGCTCCACAGGAGCTGCCAGCCAGTGCCCCCCACCCACGGCTCACATGGTGTTTGGCCCATCTCGCTGGTGTTGGGAGCAGCAGAAGTGGCAGGTCCTGGGGTGGCTGGGTCACCAGCTAGGGCTCTTCAAAAAGGCCACTCGGGATTTGGTGCTGTGCACGGTGAGCTTTTTAATGGTATTGTGCTTGCTGCTGCCCCAGCCAGAGCTCTGACGGTGCAGGATGTCCAAAGCCAGTCCTCTCTCTTTTAGTCTCAAGCCTTCAACCCCTGTCTTGAGTTCATTGAGCTGCTCCTGCAGATGCCTGCTCTTCTCCACAAATTCCCCTTTTTCCTTCTCTCTCTGCGTGGAAAGCACTTTAAGTCAGTATCCTGTGACAGTATCGTGTCACCAATGGGGTTGAAGCTCGCTATGTCAGGAGACAACGGTGCTGGAATTAGGTTCATGGGTAGGTGCGTGGGCTTGGGGGCAATTTCCAGGTGCTTTCTCTCAGCTCTTCGTTCTGCCTCAGGGGCTTCCTGCAGGTCCTGCTTCAGCTGATCTGCCTCTTCACCCCTCCTCTCTGACTCCTCTGCCAGCTTCAGTGCCGGCACCTCAGCCTCTGGCATTTTCTGCTCCACCAAGCGCTTCTCCTCTTCCGTGTGAATGGCCGTGGCCTGGATGTGGAGCATCTCCTGCTCATTCGCTGTGGCCTTCTGCACCAGGAGTTTTGCTCCCTCCTTGGTGATCTGGGCCGTTTCAGTGGACAGGTCAGCCAAGTCCTCAGCCCGCATTGGTCTTCACTGGCAGAGGTTGTTTCTCCTTTCCTGGGCAGCAGCCTCCTCCAACTCACTCCTCCTGCGTTCGGCCTCCTCCCTAACCTGCTTCTCTCCAGCCGGGCGCTGCTGCTCCCTTTGCTTTCTGGTCTTGTCCCTGTCCTGGGCTTGTCATCTGCAGAACCGCCAAAGAATGGGCCTTCCCTCTCTGCATGGATAGGTCATGGTCCCCTATGCATAGCTGGAGAATCAGCTTATTAACATGAAGCATTGGGGAGTTCGATTTGAAGATTTCAGTTTTCTTATCCAGTGGTTTAATAGTAAACTCCTTGTCCCTGTATGAGATGTTTGAGATTTCATGCCACGGGAAGGAGATCTTGGGGCTCAGCCTGTTCTCAGGGTCATGGATGTGAAGCCGCAGAGCACACACTCCGAGCAGCAGCTCCGTGCGTTTTTTTGTTCCAGATCGCAAAGTAGTTGGCACTGCACATCTCCAGGTCCTAAGTTATCTTCAAATATCCCATTTCACCTTCATCCTTGGCTCAGCCTCGGTGCTCTGTGTACCAGGCAGTAATTCTCTCCTCCCACGTTGCAGAGTCATTTGATGCAGATTTATGACCCTTTTTGGAAGCAAAATTCTTCTTGGATCAAAAGTCCCCACTTGTGAACAGAGGGGTTTAGTCACCCTCCCTGGCCTGGGTGGCATAACAAGTCAGAGGCACAGAAGCCTCGGGAGGACAGTAGATATTGTCATCTAAAATTTGCCTCTTAGATAGCCGGGCACGGTGGGGGGCTCCTGTACTCCCAGCCACTGTGGAGGCTGAGCCAAGAGGATGGCTTAAGCTCAGGAATTGGAGGCTGTAATGAGCTATGATCATGCTACTACGCTCCAGCCCAAGTGACAGAGTATCACCTTGTTTCGAAGTAAAAAATTAAATTAAATTCAAATAAAAAATAAAATAAAATAATCTGCTTCTTTACCTGCAAGAATAATAAATGTCGCATGATCTCCTGAACTAGCTGTTCCTCGGCATTATCAGGGTAAAATTTGGACAGAAAGTGAAAGGTGATTTGTTCTTCCTTTGAAACATCATGATCCAGCATTGCTTGTCCATTTCGAACCAGGCCATGGTGTCCTTGTGTACTGCAGTCCGAAGCACCAGGTTTCTCCAAGTTCGAGCGCCGGCACACCAAATCAAATATATGCTTCCCTTTCCACTTCATCTCTCAACTGAACTCCATCTCGTCGTCCACAGTGACAATTTCCACGGTGAATGTTTTTGGGCTGCTTCCTCTTGAGAGCTGAAGCTCAGCGGGGAAGCGCAGGGGCTCAGGCCTGGGACTCTTGTGCCCCCAAGGCCTGCGTTCTGGGCCTGTTAGTCCCCCTGGAGGAGCTGCACCGGCCTCCGGGCCACCACGGCCCGGAAGCGGTCTCGTCTGCGCGGGTCTCCGTGGACAGCATGGGTGGCGAAGACCCTGCCCTGGGCAGAAAGGGGATTCGGGGAGCAGACCCTGACCGCGGTGGTGCGGGGGGGGGACGCGAGGCAGCGCAGACGGGACGGGGGAGACCTGCCGCTCCTGGATTCCAGCCAGGGATACCAAGGATGCCCCAGGACTGGAACACTGGACAGCTGTGGCCCAGACCTAGAGGGGATCTCAGCTGCGAACAGAGGTCGTGGGGCCGGGCTGCAGCTGGGCGCGCACACGCGAACGTGGCTGTCACTGTTGTCGCTTCGCACGCCCGCCCGCCCACAAAGTACTTTTTAGAAAGTAATCAAAGAGTTCGAGACCAGTCTGGGCCACATAGTAAGACCTAGTCTCCAAAAAAAAAAAAAAATGAAAAAATTGAGCCAAGGAGTTCTAGGCAGCAGTGAGTGATGATCGGGCTGCTTCATTTCAGCCTGGACGACAGAGCAAGACTCTTGCCTCAAAAAAATAAAATAAAATAATAATAATAAAGGAGCTCCCTTTTTCACATCAGCTATGATGTTAGGCTGGTTTGGGTGTATTAAATAAGTTTTTGACTTAGGACATTTTCAACTTATGATGGGTTTCTTGGGAAGTGCATCAGATACTCACTGGATACCTTTCATCTACACAAAGGCATCGCTCCTGCAATTGTTCTCATTTTGCTGCTGTACCATCAGTGTTTATCTTCCCACTGCATGTGCTATATTTCCCATCTTTAAAGAAAAAAAAGAGGCCCATCCCCACCAATCACTGCCCCATTTCTCTGCTGTCCTGAGCAGTAAAACTGCTCACTTTGCTATACAAATATTCCAAAAGAAATTGCAGGTGACCATAGTCTGTCTTAAACTTGGTTCGGTGAAGTAGGCTTGTGGTTTCTTCCAATAAATTTTTTTTTAGGTTAAATGTCTCGTTGACAGCTCAGAGCTTAAAATACACACACACACACACACACACACAGACACACACACACACACACACACATAAAAAGCACTTCTGGCCCCTCCACCATGGGTGGGTCCAGGCAGTTCATTCCTGCAGGGGGCAGGGGAGAGGCCATCAGGGCAGTGTCTGCTTTCTCAAAGGCACCTTCCCTCCTCTTTCCACATGTTCCCTGCCTCCAGCTCCAATGCAGGAGTCCAGGTGACAAGCCCCTCTGAGAAGGAAGGGGTCTTCCCCAAACTTCCACACCACTTTGGGTTGGGCTGCAGGTGTGGAGGGCCTCACTGAACTCTTTGGGACCCTCCACCCTGATTCTCTGGTCCATTGTCCATGCTGGAACCACAAGTGCAGAAGTGGGTGTGGTGGCCCAGGCCGGTCCAGCGTTGGCTCAGTCTGATGGATGTTCTCCCTGGAGGGCCCCCAGGGCTGATGTCTCCTGAGGCTGCAGAGTCCTGGCCTGGGCTCCTCCAGCCCCCCGTGCTCACCGTATTTTGTTTAAAAAAAAAAGGGAGAAAGAAAGAAAGAAAGTAGGGGAGCCCAGGGGGCAAGGGACAGAACATGGGGGAGAAACAAAGGTGCTCAGTTGGGGAGGGGAGGTCTTGGGCTCTCCCTGGTGCCCTGGGTGGGCTCAGCCTCAGTTGGACTCAGAGTCTGAGGAGTCCTCTGAAGAGGAGGAGCTGGAGTTGCTGCCCTCAGACTCGTTGTCTTCATCCTCATCATCGTTCTTGCCATCATCCTCATCCTCGTCAGCATCCTCATTCTCGTCTCCGTCCTCACTCTCGTCCTTGCTGCTAGACTCGGAGGAGTCCCCACGATCCTCGGATTTATTTAAGTGTCGTGAATAATCAGTGTTCATTTAACTTAGTAAACTACCAGAACATCATTATGTTTTGGTATTAAGATAATAATTTCTAAATTATTTGAAATGCAAATAATAAAAATAATAAGAAATTTTTTAAAAAGAAGAAAATATCCCTTACTTCTCTCTTGAACCTACTCCAGTCAGGCTTTTATTGTCATCATTGCAGCCACTGTTTTTGTCAACTATACAAGTGACTTTCATATTGTCAAATGATCCGAAGATCCATTTTCCAGTTCAATTTACTCTACTTTTCAGCTACTTTTGACCTAATTGATCATTCCCTCCTTTTTTTTTTAAGAGATGGGGTCTCACTGTGTTGCCCAGGCTGGAGCACAGTGGCACTGCTAACTGCTCGCTGCAGCCTCAAACTCCTGGGCCCAAGCGATCCTCCTGCCTCAGTCTCCTAAGTAGCTGGGACTACAGGTGTCAGGCACTGTGCCTCACTGCCACCTATGTGTCTAGGTCATCGCTCTCTCTTGGTTCTCCTCTTATCTCACAGGCTGCCTTGCTTCAGCCTCCTGTGCCTTTTTAAAAAATTTTATTTTAGAGCATTAATCTGTCACTCCTGTGCTTTTTCATCCTCATTTCCCAGCTTCAGATCTGACTGTAGGTAGATAATATAAGTCTAAATAAGGGCTCATGAGATGGAAGATTTACATTATAAGAAAAATTCAAATGGCAGTCTAGAATGAAAATACTCAAATGATATCAGAAAAACCTGGGTGCTGAAATTTGGGTGAGGAAAAGGAAGGAAATATAAATGTTTGAAAATTCACCAGGACCATGAATTTCTAGCTGAATTTTATTTAGTCTTTAGAGGACTGACAGTACTATTTTTATTCAAACTGCTATATACAATGCAGAACAACGAAAGCCCCCAATTTATTTTACAAAGTCAAAATAAATATAATCAAAGTTGACAAAGATAAGACAAAATTAAAAATTATAGACAATCTCATGAATATAGACTCAAGAATGTAAATAAAACATGTTTAAGTAGACTCCAGTAATATATCAAAAAAAAAATATAGACCATAACTTCTTCCACGAAGTCAAGGCGGTTGAGTGTCAGAAAATCTATCAACACGATCTATTACATCAACACTTTGAAGGAGGATGTATGATCATACCTTTAGGTGCTTAAAATTTATGTAGTAAAATAAGAAGTAAAGAAATTGTTTAATAAAATAAGGGCTATTTACCAACCCAACAGCAAGTAGAATCCTAATATACAAAATGCTACAGCCAATTCAATTAAACAGAAACTACACAGGGACCCTCACCATCATTATGATGACTAAACATTGACTTGGCAGAGAACGCAAATGAATTAACATGACAAAATTAAATAATTGACGATATTTGAAAACAGGAATAAAACTTTTTGTTTTTGCTGATGCAGTGAGTTTTTTAAAAAACAAATAAAACAAAACATCCAAGTAACTCTAGTAAAAAACTACTACAGGCAATAAGAGAATTTGTTAACAAAGTTGGATAAACAATCAATGTTTAAAAATCAATAGTTTTTTTCCATATCCTAACAATAATTACATAGAAGTAGAAACATGGAAAAATATTTCATTCACAACAATGGCAAAACATAAAATATTTCAAAATAAATTTAGCAAGAAAGAAACAAATCCCATATGGAGATATATGTGTGTGTGTATATGTGTGTGTGTGTGTGTGTGTGTGTGTATTCCCATAATTTTATTGAAGACAGTAAAATGAGATCTGAACAAAGGAAAAGAGACTATGTTCTTGAATGAGAACACAAATACCATAAAAATGTCAGTTTTCAAAGAACTAATACATATACTTAATATAATCTGTATCTCAACACTGTATGAGTTTCCTATTGCTGTTATAACAAATTGTCACAAACTTAGTAGCTTAAAAACAACACAAAATTATTTTCTTAGACTTCTGGAAGTCAAAAGTCCAAAATCAGTTTCACTGGGCCAAAGTCTTGGTGTCAGCAAGGCTGGTTCTCTCTGAAAACTCTCAGGGAAGACTCCATTTCCTTCCTTTGTCAGCTTCTAGTGGCCATCTGTATTCCATTACTTGGGGCCCCTGCCTCCATCCTCAAAATACAGCATTCAAATCTCTGCTTCTATCATCACACCATCTTCTCTTCTGCCTGTGACTCCCCATGTGTCCCTCTTATAAGGATTTTTGTAATTCCATATGTTAAAAGAAAAACTTTAGACAAATTAAATTTAACAGAGTTTAATTGAACAAAGAACAAGTCAAGAATTGGCAGCCCCCTAAATCAGAACAGGTTGAAAGAGACTCCACTGCTGTCGCATGGTCAGACAGGACTTATGAACAGAAAATGGGAAGTGACCCACAGAAAACAGAAGTGAGGTACAGAAACAGCCAGATTGGTTAGAGTTTGGCATTTGCCTTATTGGAACACGGTTTGAACAATTGGCTGCCTGTGATTGGTAGAAACTCAGTGGCTGGTCCAATAGTAGGTGCATAATCAGTTGGGTTACGGTTCACTGCAGAGGGAGAAACCTTTAGCCTGAACTATGTAAGAAGTCACCTTTAGGCTAAACTTAATTTAACACATAGAATCCATAAAATAATTCAGGATAATCTCCCCATTTCAAAATTGTTAATTGCATCGTCAAAGTCCTTTTTGCCATATAAGGTAACATTTACGGTTCCAGGGATTAGGAGGTGAACATATCTGGGGGGACAAGGCACATTATCAGTCTACCACAAACACCTAAAAGATTTTTAAATTGTTATGGAAGAATAAATGCCCAGGAATAGCCAAGAATGTATGAAAAAGAATAGTAAGAGTGGGGGCACATTAAAAGGCATTATAATACAATCAATGTAGGATTATAAAGGAATACCTTCTTAATGGAGACTGAAATCCCCAGAAGCTTTTTTTTAAAAGTCAGAAATATTTTAACATAAACAAATAAAAATCCCTTATGTGGAAAATGGGCTAGGTATAAAATCAACTGACAAAAAAATTCGGTTCAAAAAAATTTGTAATGCAAAGCCAAGTGTTAGTGTCTGTAATATACAAAGAGCTCTTGCAAAAGGACAGGAATGAGACAAACAACCCATAAAACCAGCATGAGCTGCCTGCCATCTTTCTGTCTCTAAGAGAGGCTCTAAGATTCTTATCTTCGCGCAGAATTTTCAGAGTCTTAAACAGCATCATTTCATAACTCTGTAGCTGTTAAAACCAAGTGAATGATGACTTTGCTGGTGACTAATACAAAAATGGTTATCTGTTCCTGCCAGTGAGAGGCTTGAATATTTTTCATTTCTCTCTGGCGCCGTTTCAACTGAAAGAAGAAGAATGTCTGTATTCATTTGGTTTCCTTTCTTCTCTTTCTCTCTGTTACAGATTACTTAAAAGTTTCCACGATGAGCTAAGTTTCAGGTTGATTTGTTTGTGTGTTTTTCCACTAACAGCACTCAACGTTATTTTGCTTTGCGGAGTAATTCTCCCATCTGAATTTCAGATTTTAAGATGAGGTATTTTGTTAGTCGCAGTATATCTTGTCTTATTCAGTAAGTTTATGCTAGGTTTGAAAAGAAAAAAAAAAAATGACCCAAAGTTGGCAACACAGGAGGAAAATAGAACCTCATCATGTGCCTAAGACTGTATGCTCACTTACTTGATACACCCATAAAAGAACTTTCTATTTTAATTCTAACTCTTTCTTCCTCTTTTAAAATATAAATCCAGACTGAAAACAATGTGGGTTGCAGACAAGTCTCTATTGAAACCCAAATCTATAATCTAAAGAAATTACAGATGACATCTGTGATAATAAGAGACACTGACAGTTTTCTTCAAAACCAGTATGACAGGAAGAAACATAGGAAGGAGTTAAGAGTATGAGCCCTACAGCCACACTGGCCTCTGTCTCAGTTTCTTACCTTGTCTAAGCCTGTTTCCTCATCTGTAAAATGGGAAGAAAACTAGAACCTACCCCGTAAGATTGTTTTAGAAATTAAATAAGGTAATGTATGTGATTTAGTCAAGAGCCTGGCATATAGTAAGATCTCAATAAACTTTCATTATTATTAATGTGTTCTTACGTAGAGCCATGAGCACTAGATTAAGAAAATGGCTATATTTCCATCTCTCTTCTGGGAGGTCACTTTGCATCTGCTGTGCTATGTGGAGGCTAAGCCAGCAGAGGTTTTCAAGCTGTGTTCCTCAGAGCCCTGGGATTCTGCAGGGGGCCATATGTGTCACAGAGGCATTGATGGCCGGTGGGACTCTGGGACTCCCACTCTAGCTTTGATTTTTTTCCCGTTTTATATATAAAAGGGACCTGCCAAGACTACACTTCAAAAAGCGTTAATCCTTTAAATCTGTAAGGCTGTTTCAATTCTATTATTCTGTGTGCATTTCTGCTTTTTAAAATGACTTTTCCCAACTTTTTAGTAATCTTTTTTCATTATCCATCCTTAGCCACCTGATGCCTCCTGAGAGAAACAAAGCATTTGAGAAAACCACATCTGTTTCGGTATGGATTACTTTGATGCAGCATGCCTTCTGGGAGGTGCTTGCATTTTAAAAGAGTCCAAACAAGAAGAGGACAAATAAAGATTGCATTTCTATTGACAGAAATCCTGGCACTACAGGGAAGACTTTGGGAGGTGTGGTAGGAGGGTGGTCTTTTGCTAAACTGCTAAAATGACAACTCCAACCACTGTCTTAATGAAATAATAACAATGGCTGACATTTGTGAAGAGCTTCTGAGTTACACAACAATTTCATCTCTGTTTTTTTTTTTTTTTCAGCTGATTAACACAAGCCTCCTGTAGGTGAGATGCTATTTTTATCCCATGTGCATTTCCAAGACGAGGACACGGGGGCCTGGGTGGCTCGGTGACGTGCCTCAGTTGGCAGAGTTAGGCCCTGACTCCCGTCTTGGGCTCTCTCCCCAGGACTGCATGCCGCCTCCACCCACTTGGGAGGCCAGGCCTGCTGACTACCCCAGGCACAGACTTTCGAACACTCCCTCTGCAGAAATGGCACAAGGAGGGTGGCTAGTTTTTCTGACGCGTCCTTCTCGGGAATAAAGGAATGGCTGTAGCAGACCTGTCAGCTCTCAATGAGGTCTTTGTGCAAGTAGATTCCAGAGTTTTTATGAACGATGATTACGGTGAGGGCTGCTCTTTCCCCCAGTAGTTATGGTCAAAAGATTGCTGTTTCAGCCGTGCCTGGCACTCCTCCAGAAAACTCTTGGTCAGATGTACTGTGAGTTGCAAACTCACAGATCAGTGAATTTAGGAGACTGGAGAAACCAAGAAGCCATCTTTTTTAATGACCAAATTTTTCTTTCCCTGTGAAAATCCCTGGTAACACAATTTTTTGAAGTTCAAGAAAGTAAACATGAAAGTAATCAATCATAGGAGAAAAAGGTTCCCTTTTTCTATCATATTTACAAAGAGCAGAGTTGTCTGGGTTTAAACACACACCTATCAAGGGCATATGTGTAATAATCTCTTAATACATATCTGTTAATGAATAAATGAATGAGTAATGAATGAATGAATGATTATGTCCTTTAATTTGGAGGCCAAAGAATCATGATCACAAAAGCAACAGAAATAACATGGTAATTTCCTCTGGGTTTGCCCTTCGTTATGGCTGACTCCTTGAAAATTTCAGCAGGCAGTCCTGAAGTTAATTGCTTACCACACAGGGAGACCATCACCTTGACCACCTCAGCAGCTGAGTAGGGAAAGAAAAGTTGGAATATTTGTGAGATTTGAGGTGTGGTTGAAGGCAAGTCTTTCAATGCAGGAGCTTGAGATATAATAGTTTAGGACCAGTGGACACAATAAGGCAAGAGTTTTGAGGTAGGAATTTTAAAGAATCTTGGAGTAAAAATTCACTATTCAATGAAAGGTGACAGAGACTGATGTTCATTCAAATGTATTTTTCCAAAGATATTTGCAATTTTTATAATCCACCGAGAGAGTTTCCTGCAATTCCTGCAACGGAAAAGTCATGTGATGAAGACGGTGGGGTAGTAAGGTCATGTTAATGAAGATAGCAAAGGGCACAGTCAGTATCACTCAGACTAGGGTCTGCAAGCCACAGCCCAAATCTGGCCCATGGCCTGTTTTCATAAATAAAGTTTTATTGGAGCATGGCCACATTCATTCTTTTAAGTGTTGCCTGTGGCTGCTTTCATACTGTAAACCCAGCGTTAAGTAGTTGTGACAGAGACTGGATAGCCACAAAGCCTAAAATAGTTATTATGCTATCTGTCCCTTTACAGAAAAGGTTGCCAACCCCTGATACAGACAGTAAGCTGTGTGAAAATAGATGCTTTCACTTCTCATTGTATTTATTCATTCATCAAGTATGTATTAGGCACCTACCGTGCAAGGTACCTTTATAGGTGCTGAGAATACAGCACTCAACTTAACAAATGCTTGCCTTCACGGAAACAAACAAGTAATATGAATTAGATAGAGACACACGCTATGAAGAAAAATTAAGCATGGAAAGAAGATGGAGAGGTACAGGGCTGATGGGGGGAGCAAGAAGGACTCTTTGGGATGTGGCAGTCAAGGAAAGCCTCTCTTAAGAGGTAATATTTGAGTAAAGACCTGAATGAGGTGAATGATGTGAAGCTACGTATGTGATAGAGCCTCTCTTAGTCTGTTTTCTGCTGTAACAGAATATCTTAGACCGAGTAATTTATAAACAATAGAAGTTTGTTTGGCTTGTGGTTCTTTTTTTAGATGTGGGGTCTTGCTCTGTCACCCAGCTGGAGTGCAATGGTGCAGTGGTGTGATCATAGCTCACTACAGCCTCCAACTCCTGGGCTCAAGCAACCCTCCCACCTCAGCCTCCGGAGTAGCTGCGACTACAGATGGCTCATGGTTCTTGCTGAGAAGTTCAAGGGCAGGGCCCCAGCATCTGCTGGGCCATCTAGTGAGAGTCATTCCATGGTGGAAGGGCAGAAGGCGGAAGGAAGCAAGGACATAAGGCGAGAGAGAGAAGTGGTCAGAACTCATCCTTTTCATCAGAAACCCACTTCTGAGATAACTAGCCCACTCCCGTGATGATGTTAGGTCTGTCTCAATGTTCGCTGGTCCTTGGTTCCCAGTGTCAGGAATGAGTACTGGTACTGAGTTGAGCCAGTGACGGAGTGATCGCAAATACAAAGCAATCTCACACATGCAGTGTTTATTGCAAAGCGAAAGTACATCTCAGAGGGACAGCTGGGTTATTCTCTGCAAGCGAAGACCCTGAAGTCTTAGCACACACCGTCTTTTATATGCTCACTAGTTTGTCCCTCCTCTCTCCTGGGTGGGATTGGTTGCCATTTCCCACCTGTGGGTGATTGACAGGTTGGGGTTATATAACAGTTTCCTTTTTACACATGCATCTTCCCAGAATCCTTCACAAAAACCTTACCAGGGGTCAAAACCATAATGCAAAATAGCTGGTAATGAGCCCTAGGTCAGTTAAGGTCACTAGGAGCTCCTCACTGTGCATGTTTTGTGTAGGGAAATATCTCTAGGCACAGATATCGGATATTGCAATTTCTTCTCTGCATTCTGATTTGTTCCTGCTCTCCACCTTTAGCCACTACCTCTACCTGCCTTGCCACCTATTTGCCCTCCACTCAGACCTGACAATAATGACATTAATCTTGTCATAAAGGCAGAGCCCTCACAACCTAATCACCTCTTAAAGGTCCCACCTCCCATTACACTGGCAACTAAATTCCAACATGCGTTTTGGCAAGAACATTCAAACCATAGCAGAGGCTTTGGGGAGAGATTTCCAGGCAACAGGTACAGAAATGCAAATATCCGGAGCCTGGAACAAGCTGGGTGTGTTGATAATGACCAGCAGGCTAGTGCGGCCAGAGCAGGGTAAGCAACGACAGAGGAAAGAGCCAAAATTGAAGAGATAGAAAAACCAAATGAAGTCACAGAGGCTTAGGGGAGGTGACAGGGTTTGAATTTTATTCTGAATATGATCAAAAGCTAATTGGGGATTTTTAAGCAAGGGTGTGATAGGATGTGATTTACTTTTTAAAGGCTCATTTTGGCTGCTTGTAGAGAATTGACAATAGAGGGACAGAATGGAGGCAGGGTGCTACCACAGGAGAGAAATCATGCTTAGGTGACCTGGCAGGGACGGAGGTGGTGGATGAATATCAGTGTGAGTTGGGACAAATTTTAAAGGCACAGCTGCTGGATGCAATGGTTCATGTGTGTAATCCCAGCTATCCAGAGAATGAGGTGAGAGGATCACTTGAGGCCAGGAGTTCAAGACCAGCAGGGGCAACAGAGCAAGATCCCCTTCTCTAAATAAAGTAAATAAATAAATACACAAAAAATTAATAAGGCCTGCTAACAAATGGGACGTGAAGTATGAGAGAAAGACAGGAGTCACGGATGGTTCTAAGGGCTTAGAATTGAGTGGGTGAATGATGATGCCATCTACTGAGACTTGGGGAAGACTTAGAGGCAAGCAGGGACGAAATTAAGAGTTCTGTTTTGTTCTTGTTAAATTTCACATGCCTATTAGACATCCAAATGAAGATGTCAAGTTGACAACCGAATATGAATATGTGCAAATGGAATAGATTGGCATAAGATCCAATTTGGGATTCATCAGCATACGGATGGTATTTAAAGCTGTGGAATTTGGTGACATCACCTAGGGAAATAAATAAAGAAAAGGACTGATTACTGAGGCCTGGGACCAGTGGTGAGCTGGAGCTGGCTCTAGACTGCGAGTGAGTACTGGCTGAGCACGTCTCTTCCCAACTCCCCATTCAGTGTCATCACGTCAATAGCTCGAACTCAGCCACAGCAGAAACGTTTGCACCATGAAAATTGCCAAACACCGCACATCAGGGTTTCCCCCCATAGAACCAGTTGTTAAACATTTACAGCACACCACTGCCTGGGGCCCTCACATTTAGGGGTCACAACAAGCAGGAAGAGAGTGTATAAGAGATTGGGGGAAGGACTGGAACATGAACGAGGTAGGAAGAATACCAGAATGCGGTGTCTTGATCAAGGTCGAGAGACACTATTAGTACATGCTCTTTCTCGTTTTGAAGGCTTTCAGCACTTGGAATTGATGGAACTTATCACATACAGAGCATAAATCTTTTCCTTTAACTCTCCAGTCTGCCCTTCCCTTAATGACCTGAACTCATTCCTGTAAAGCCTGATCCTCTGGGAAGCCATTAGATAAAAAAATTCTATGAATTTTAATGGAAAGATTTTGATGTTTTCTACCTCAACCCAAACAAAGCACCTAAGCAATTTCCACAAATAGAAAAATGTATCAACTGACTATTGAAAGCAAGTTTAAATAAGGATAGAGCACAAATTGAAAGTAAATAAATGGAAACTGTATAGAAAATGCAAACTAACGAAGGTTTATTTTAGTCACCCATTGAGAAAGAAAAGTCTGGAAAGTGGGTAAGAATCATCCTTTGGTATGTACATTGTTTCTTGTTAACTGTTTTTACACATATTTTTCAACCTTTTGTGGCTCATGGTTATCTGAATGTATGTAAAAATAAGATTATGTCACAGAAAAACACATTTAAGGCCAAAGAAAGCCTACTTTGAAACATATAGTAACAATATACATGCATAACGAGACTAAAGAGTCCTAGAAGATGCTACCCATTCATCTCTCTTGCTTGGCTTGCTTACGCAAAGCAAAATATCTAGCTTTGTCTGAACATGACACACAGTTACGTTATCTGACTAGAAATTGTTATGTCAAATGAATTAATGAGTGTGTCTCTGTCTAAAAACATCATGTCAAAATAATATTTCTTATAGAGTACATAGTTACTATGTTTGGGGTTAAAATGTGTTATAGCCAAAAAAAAGGCAATGTCCAAAAACTGGTAAAATTTCTCGAAATCATTGTGCTGAGAAGTCATTAACAGTACAGTTGTTATGGAAGGCAAATCTGCTTTCACTTTTGCTGTCTATGAAGAAAGTTCTTTGTTCTACAGAGAGCAGACTTGTCAATTCTGTATGCTCTGTTTTTGAAAGGCTTCAGCCTCACAAAGCCCATATTATCTTTGTCGTCATTATTATAGCTACTGTTTATTTAGAATCTAGTATGTATCAAGCAAAGTAATGATCCTTTATCTCTCATTATACAAAAGAAGAAACTGAGTTTCAGAGGAGAAGAAGTAATTTTAGAAGGAAGACTAAAGCAGTGTCTTTTAAGCAAACAAAATTAGAAGGAGAAATATTTTAAATCATAATTTCTTTAATTGTGCAATTTAAAAATTTGTTCATATGCTTCTTGACTTTAGACACACTTCTTCAGCAGCAGGGACACACAGAGCAGAGCATATATTTAGTAAGAATAGCTCTTTAAACCAGGAAGTAACCATACACATGCACCATGAGTAAAAACTTCACGAATGACAACGTCAGCTTGAGGGCACATTTTGTACTGTAATTCTGGAGCACAGTCTTAATCTGTTTTCTACTGTTATAATGGAATACTTGAGAATGGGTAATTTATAAATAATAGGTTCTGGGAGCCAAGAAGAAAACAAAAATTTACTTTGAAAATATTAAGAGGATACAAATGTTTTAGGTTACATGGACCATTTTTGTAACACTTGAGTCCCAGCTATAGGAGTGCTTCTCACCCAAATAGTGTTCATAATATCCACTAGGCTGGTTTATTTCCCTCCCCTTCTTCCCCTCTCCCTGCTTGATTTCCACTCAGTTTTACTTCCCTCTGTGCACACATGTGCTCACTGGTTAGTTCCAGTTTAATAGTGAATACATGTGGTGTTTGTTTTTCCCTTTTAGAGATACTTAACTTAGAGGAATCGTTTCCAGTTTCATCCAGATTATTGCAAAAGGTATTAACTCATCTTTTTTATGGCTGAGTAGTATTCCATGGTATACATATACCACATTTTATTAATCTACTCATAAATTGATAGGCACTTGGATTGATTCCAAATCTTTGCAATTAAACTTGGGATGCAATAAGCGTTCAACCATAGGTGTCTTTTTGCTGAAAGATCTTTTCCTTTGGGTAAATACCTAGTAGTGGGATTGCTGGATCGAATGGTAGGTCTACTTTAAGTTCTTTGAGGAATCTCCATACTGTTTTCCACAGAGGTTGTATTAATTTGCAGTCCCACCAACAGTGTATAAGCTTTCCTTTGTCCCTGCATCCATGCCAACATCTATTATTTTTAGACTTTTTCATAAAAGCCATTCGAACTGGAGTAAAGTGATATCTCATTGTGGTTTTCATTTGCAGTTCCCTGATGATTAGTGACGTTGAGCATTTTTTCATATGTGTATTGGCCATTTGTCTTTCTTCTTTTGAGAATCTTCTGTTCATGTCTTTTGCCCACTTCTTAATGGGTTGTTTGTTTTTTTCTTGCTGATTTGCTTGAGTTCTTTGAAAATTCTGGTTATTAGCCTTTTATAAGATGTGCAGCTTGCAAATATTTTCTCCCATTCTGTAGGTTGTTTATTTGTCCTGTTGATTGTTTCCTTGGCTGTGCAGAAGCTTTTTATTTAATCAAATCCCATTTATTAATTTTTGTGGTTGCCATGATTGCCACTGGGGTCTTAGTCATAAATTCTTTTCCTATGCTAATATCTAGAAGAGTTTTCCAATATTTTCCTCAAGAATTCTTATGGTTTCATGGCTTAGATCTAAGTCTTTTATCCTCTTGAATTAGTTTTTGTGAGTGGTGAGAGGTAGGGGTACTGTTTCATTCTTCTGCATGTGGCTATCCAATTTTCCCAGCACCATTTATTGAATAGGGCTTCTTAACCCCAGTGTACATTGTTGACAATTTTGTCAGAGATCAGCTGATTGTAGGTAGATGGTTTTATATATCTGGGTTCTCTGTTCAGTTCTAGTGGACTATGTCTCTATTTTTGTACCAATACCATGCTGTTTTGGTTACTATATCCTTGTAGTATAGTTTGAAGTCTGGTAATGTGAGGCTTCCAGATTTGTTCTTTTTGCTTTTGAATGCTTTGGCTATTTGGGCACTTTTCTGGTTCCAAACAAAGCATAGAATTATTTTTTCT
>CAUYSK010110414.1:0-22580 GCA_963575035.1 Avahi laniger
CTTTTAATATAAAACCTCCGTGGTCTACCAGGAATGAGACTCGATGCTGGCATTCTCGTAAAATATTTGTACATGAAATGATCCATCTGTCTTCAAAAAAGAGGGCTTCTGGGCTGGACATGGTGGCTCACACATGTAATCCTAGCACTTTGGGAGACTAAGGCTGGAGGATTGCTTGAGGCCAGGAGTTTGAGACCAGCCTGGACAACATAGGTAGACCTCGTGTGTACAAAAAAAAAGATTATTTTTCAATTAGCCAGGTGTGGTGGTGTGCGCCTGTAGTCTCAGCTACTTGGGAGGCTAAGGCAGGAGGATCTCTTGAGCCCAGGAGTTTGAGGTTGCAGTGAGCTATTATTACACCACAGCACTCTAGCTTGGGCCACAGAGTGAGACCTTGTCTCCTCCAAAACAAACAAAAAAACGTTCTGATTTGAATTTAAGAAAAATGTGCAGGGTATGGTAGGAATGATTGTGGGTGAGGCCTTCACTTTCCCTACAGTTGGAGATTTTTTGCAGGCAGTTTTAACTCTCTGGGTCATATTTTAATTCCTGATCCCTATGGCCGGGAATCCTGATCTCAGTGACTGGATGATATTCATGAAAGACTTTTGGTTGAATAAGTCAGGAAGGATGCTCACATGAATAAACCTTACTCAGTGTCCCCAGTTTGTAGGCAGCCCAAAGTGCCATGGCCTGACCTGGGAGGGAGGGGGCTTTGTGTGGAGCTACTGGAACTGCAGCTCCCTAATCTTACCCAAGATTGTTGTTTTCCATTAGCTGCTGACCAGCTGTTTCTTGGGCTTTCCGACAGCATGAAAAACCCACATAATCACAGACTCCTAAATCAGGAAGTGTCTTCATGATAATACAGTTTTATTTTGGAAGAAACAAAATTAAGAAGGCCACGTGAATAGCTTCGAGGTACCTGGTAGAAAAACTGGCATTAGAACCTGTGTTTGGTGCTCTGTGTGCAATCCTCTGTCCCAGCGCACTAAGTTTCTCAGGAAAAGTGAGATTAAGCTGATTTTTTTCTATATCTTTCTTTTTTGTTCCTGGTACTTCATAGACCTGAAATCTACTCATGTATTTGTCAAGTTTTAGATTTGGTAAGAAGCTCATTGATGGTAGAAGTAAAAGGGGAGGTGAGGTCGGTGTGGCAATTTCGGGTCAGGAAGGCAAGGGAGATGCGTTATTGTGGAATAGGGGAGTTTGCTAGCTCAGAGCACATTTCTGCAGTTTGTGATTGGACTTCGGGTTCTTTTGCCTCTGTAGCTTATTAAGAGACAGCTGTGTGGCTGCTGGAGCTGCTGACCGTACAGTAGCATGATTCAGCAGGTAGGCAGCATTAGCCATGTGAACTTGGCTATTTCCTATCGCTGGAGGCTTGATACATTCCTTTCTTCCATTTTACCTTCTCTATGGAGACTCATCACATGTAGTGACAGCGTGTTTCGTATTCTCTGTGCCTCAATCAGGCACACTTGGTCTAGTCCAAGTACATATATGTAACATAAAATTACATACAACAATCAGCAAAGAGGCTGTCTTTCCTTCTCCTACCTCTAAGACCCAGAGTGACCCTGGAATGCCACTCTCTTGATACTTCTTACTCTTGTGAGCATGTTTCTAAATCCCAAATCAGTCTGATAAAGGCTTATTGTTCTGTGAATTTCTTATGAATTTATTTACATAAAAGTATTACAAACATTGATATGCAAACAATTCTTTGTTCAATATCAATATCAATTTTACTGAAGAGAAAAGAATTATGTGACTCTAGATTTTTCCCAGGAAATCCATGGTGTAAAGACCCGAAGTCCGAATGGAACCCTAGTTGTATTGGACCCCTATGTGATACGAGCCCTAGGCAGGGTGTAGAGTAAGGATGGAGAGGTAGGAGGGAAAGATACTTCACTGAAGATGAGCAGCAGGCCCAGTAGATTTGTTTCTTGACAGAGTGTAATTTATGCACTTAGTTTTGGTTTCTTCTGACACCATCTTCTCTTATCCCCATTCCCTGTCCTGATAGAATAAAAGGAAGGAAAAAACAAACTCATTTACTTGTTCCTTAGAGCCGTGCTTCTCATGTGCTAGTGTGCACGCAGAACACCTGGAAATTTTGTAAAGTGTAGATTCTGATTCAGTCCTGGTAAGGCAATGGTTCTCCAAGTGAACCACCTGTGAGCTTAGTAGAACTGCAAATTCATGGGCCAGACCTAACTTACTGAATTAGAATTTCCAAGGATGAACCCAGAAACTTTTTTAACAAGCTCAGCCAGGTGACTCTTACTCACCGTAAAGTTTAAGAATCACTGACATAGAGGATATTCTCTGGGGTTTTCCTGTTCCGTGATTGGGCCTTTCATTATTCTGCTGTGATTTAGCAATGGAAACAGTGGGCAGAGATCCATCTTTAGGCTCCTTTAGACTGGCTGTTTGTGTCCTGCAAGTTGATTTGCTCTATCAGAGCATATACATCTTGGTGCTTCACCATCCTCTATTATTAATATACAGCAAACATGCTATTTCATAGAGTCATGCACAGCACTAGTGTGGTTAGATAACATTACATGACAATCAGATAATACTTTAAAATATAGAGTAAGGGAAAAGCTACCTGAAATGCCCCATGTCAAAATATTTTGGATATTTTCAGGGGATGTGGCTATTATCTGGGTTTTATCTTTTCATCAGCTTAGTCTTAATTCATAGCTATTTTCCATCATATGAATGACCAATGGTTATTGTCACCCAGATTCTCAGACTAGACTGTTCTGATGGCTACAGATGTGCTTAGCAGTGCCTTTCTGGTTGCTGCCATTACTGCTAAAGGAAGAAAAAATTTAATAGGGATTGGATTTTCTCAGTAGACTGAAAAAATATTTGCAAAAGGTGAATGTTACCTCGTACAGTGTCTTACCAGCTAAAACTTTTAATCTCTGGAAGTTTTGTTGATTTCCTCCAAAGGCTATAGCTGGAGAAATGCACATTATATATTACAATATTAGTATTATTTTCCAAATTGTTCACAAAGCCTCCAATATAGATGGACCCCGACTGTGTTTACACTTTTCCATTGAGAGGTTTTGGTATTGTAGAAAGGATCCATTTGCTTTGTGATACTTGACAAAGCAAAAAGAAAAATTCAAAATTTATTAGAGCACTCAACAAGGGTTCCAAAGTGGGGTATTTCGGCCCAACATTTACTTGCTAATGCATTGCGTTCTTTCTGTCAATATATAGCTTGAATATGAACAGTTCTCAGAACCTTCGTTAAAATTTAAGGGTAATGCACATCATGCTATAAAACGTCTCTTACGGAACACACATAAAGTGCTGCAATTTTGTAGCCTTTCCAGAAGCAATACAGTGTGTCTGCCGCCCTCATTTACAATTTACCGAAATTTACCCATTTTACGCAGAAAATTGGAAAGGAGCAGATGTTTATGTCTGAGCTAGAATTTTGAAGGCCAACAATTAAAATAAACACGTCTCTGCCAAAACTTGAACTAAATTAAAAAATTTAGCATATAAATTAAAGCTTACTTAAAACTAAATTTGTCAAGGAAATACATTTGTTTTGCATTACTGGTTTCAATTATTCTGAAAAGGCTTTCATTTTTATGGAACACTGAAGATTTTTAAAAGTTTCAATCAATTTATTGGGCAATTGCACCATTTAAGATGAGTTATGAATGTCTTGCTTCAATGTATGAACTGTTAGCACGTAGTCGATGAGCTTATAGGGAGACGTTAAAGCAACCATTATCCTCTAGTTTACGAGCATGTTCCTGGGGAACGACAAGAAACTGGTCTGTACACCCAAAATAGATAAAGCTGTGGGCTGAGGATGTATACAGCATTCTCTCCTCTTCTGTTTATTTGTTCTTTTTGTTGGGAATCTGTATTTTGAGATGTCTTCAATGAATTATTCATAGCCAAGTATTTGTTCTCTTAGCTTATTGCCACAGAAGAGTCTTATTTCCTTGTTTTTAGTATCTCTCTACTCTTGTCTGATTTGTACAATGTTGCCTAATTAATTTTTCTTAAACACTTTGCCCTCCATACATAATTCTTTCACCCAAACCCTTCGTTGACTCCCGCTAGATAAATGTGCTAGGATTCTAAGGCCTCAGTGTTCTGTCCCTACCTGACTTAAATTAATCCCCAGCTCTAATTGTCACTCTGCTGTTTCAGTCAATCCAGTGACTTTCCTTTCTCTGACATATGTCAGGCTAATGCAAAGAGTAGTTTCCTGGCTTAAGTTGCCCTTCCTTCCTAAAAAGGTGCAGTCAGATCATCAAATATGACTGTCTCTACAAACAGAGGAAGACAGAGCCATCTGAAAAGTAGCTTAGGAATTCTATGTTACATAAGCGTTTTACTTTAAAAGCTTACATGTAACCAGTTTTGTGAATTCTCTCTCAACTATGCTACATGCTTCTGAAACAAAAAAATGCACGATTCTTTTTATTAATATATAATGCAGGGTGACAGTGTAGACAGCATATATAAGTTGTAATAAATACAGTGATTTCTACCAGACGGTAATGTATTAAGGATGATTTGTCCTTGCATTAAATGGACCCAGCCTGTGCCTTTCTAATTTTTTGTATCCTCTGGTTTTTTTTTTTGGTGTTTTTGTTTTCCCTCTCGCTATCAATTTCTTTCCTTACTGCTGTATTTCTCTGCATATTGAAG
Organism: Avahi laniger; assembly: GCA_963575035.1. Taxonomy (NCBI): domain Eukaryota; kingdom Metazoa; phylum Chordata; class Mammalia; order Primates; family Indriidae; genus Avahi; species Avahi laniger. Next base: position 4,702 of record CAUYSK010110414.1, read on the forward strand.
TGCTTTCCTTTCTAATGTAATTTGTCAGTTCGTTGTAGGTTGATTTTAAAAAAACTCACACAGAATTTTTAAGTTGCGTAAAAACGACTTTGAATAAGATCTCAGGAGTTTTCTTATAAATAAAGTACATGAGTTGCTGTTAATAATATTTTTTTTTGTCTTCTTGGATACGTTTATTTGCTTACTTCTGAATTCTTATCTAGAATCTGGATAGTACAGAATGTTGTTAAATAATCTCCAAATAAGTGAAACATTACCATAATTGGAATGGTAAAGGGGAGAAGATTCCATCCCTCAAAGAAAATTCTGCTTGCTTTTCCCTTACTAACCATAAGTCAATACATACTTCTGATTCATTGTTCCATGAAAAAGCTGGCAGATATTTTAAAATAAAATTCCACACACATTTTACACAACATGTAGTTACATGAGGGGAACAGTATTCAAAAAAAAAAAAAAAAAGGCTGTCTCCACTCTGAAAATGTTGTCCCTCTTTGGTTTTGTCATCTTCCAGCTCCTCCCCTTCCCACCCCCCATATGCCTAACCCCCCTCTTGCCACTGCAGGACGAGAGAGGTGACGGAAGTTGGAAAATAGTAATTTATGGAGAAAGCCTGTGTTCCATGCTTTATGAAAGTAAATTGTAGAAAATTAATGTTGTGACAAGATGATTCTATTTTGATGAATAGAATCATTGAAAAGCTATCAAGCCCCACTGTCTCTCCACCGAGAGAACTTTTTTTTCCTCCCCCTCTATTCTGCATTTGTATTCTTGGCTTTCTTCCCAATTGGTCTTTACAAAAGTGTGATAATTAGGGAGGTAGGATTTTTGACCTACCTTGTGAACAATAAAAATACATAACCACCCATTTTTCCACTTGCTCAATCTATGTGTATTAATACTCCGTGCTTTCAGAAAGAAAGTCCCACACGGCTGTGATTCCTTCTTAATACAAGACGTAATCTAATGCCAAAATAAAAACAATGCGAAAGCAGCTTTATGAGCTCCAAAGACCAAGTGGCCACAAGAAACGCCATTGCTTGTTTCGTGTCTGATGACTTATTTCAAGTACATCCTACGGGCTACCTTGGGTTTACGATTTCTTACATCCTCTCAAATTCCTTAAGCAAGAGCAGTAAATTACAAATTACCTTGAAATTTCTTAAGTGTTTTGCATAAGTAATACATTCATATGGCTCACAAATCTGAATGAGCAAATGAGCGTACAGTAAAAAATTGCCTTCCTACATCCCATCTTCCTACCTCCTCTGTCTCTCCTCCTCATGAAAACTGTTACTAGTGTCTCGTGTCCTTCCAGAGTTCCTTTATACAGACACAAACCTAAAATAACATAGATTCTTATTCCTGCACTTTAAAAAAAAAAAAAAGTACATCTTACACATATATTGCCTCTTGATTTTTTTCACTTAACACAATATAGTTTTTCTCTATACATGCACAAAGTTTATTAATATTTTATAGCTACATATCTTCTTGTATTGAAGTACCACTGTATGTATCACAAGTCTCTTATTTATGGATATTGGATACTTGACTAGTTTCCAGTCTTTTGCTTTTATAAACAATACTGCAATGAGAATTATACATGGATAATTTCATGCTGTAGGATGAATTCCCAGAATTGGAATTGCTTGGTTAGAGTTTCAGTACTTGAGTGTTGATGGATGTTGTCTAATTGCCCTCTGTATGGTTAGTGCTAATTCACGGTTCTGCCAGACACACAGGAGATTGTTTATTTTCCCCTCAGTCTTATCAATAGAGCATTATCAACTTTGGGCATTTTGCCAATATGATAAAGAAAAAATAACATAGTTGTAAATTTTTAACCTGTGTTTTCCTTATTATGGATGAAGCGAAACATTTTTTTGGTATGTTTCATGTGTGTTTTTTTTCTGTAAACTGTTCATATCTTTTCCTTATTGTGAGCTTTTGTAGTATTTCTAGAGACTTTCCATACATTATACTTTTTCCTGTGATGTGAAAAATGTGTTTCCAAAATACATCATTTATGTTTTGACTGTTCCCTTCCTTCCTTCTTCCCTTCCTCCTTCCCTTCCTCCTATTTTTTCCCTCTTCCTCCCTCCCTCCCTTGTTAGTTGGTTATTTGCTGAAGAATTGGTTCAATTTATCTGGTTTAATATACCTATTTTCCTCTGTGGCTTCTAGATTTTTAAGATATAGTTAAAAAGGGCTTCCCTACTCCAAGATTATAAAGGAATTCTGTTTTTTTCCTGGCTCCTTTATAGTGTTCTTAATGTCATTTAAATCTCTGATGCATTTGGAGTTGTAGTAATTTTATTTTTTATTTTTATGACTCCTTAATTATTGAATGGACTACCTTTTTCTCATGGAAGTGAGATGCTATCCTTACTACACACTAAATTCTTCTCCATGTTGAGTCCTGGTTTTGGATTTTCCACTCTATTTATGGACCAGTATTCACTAACACTGAGGCTTTATATATTGTAACATCTAGATTTTCTAAACTACCTTTAATATTTGAAATAACTAAGCTATCTGCTATTCTATTTAAAAGTTTTTCTCAATATTCTTACTTTCTTGTTTTTTCTTTATAAACTTCCAGATTGACTTGTTTCATTCAAATAGTTGGTATTTTTAAAATTAGGATTGTGTTACGTTTTTAAATTAAATCAAATTGCTATCTTTATGATGAAGTTTGTTCTAAAAATCATATTATCTTTCCATTTGTGCAATTTTTTTTTCAGTTATCCTCTAATAGTGCTTTAAATCATCATATAAGTCTTACACATTTCCTATGAGCTTTATCCCTTGGTATTATATCTTGTTTATTGCTATTGTTAGTGATTTCTCTGTGGATTTCTAATCCTGCTATCTTACTCTGAGGTCTTTTATTGTTTGTAGTTGTTTTTCAGTTAATTATCTTGTATTTTTTAGGTATATAATCATAGCCTTTGTAGTAAATAATTCTTTTATTTTCCCCTTTCCAATTTTGTGTAGCTCTAATTTTGTTTTTATTTGTCTAATTGCTTTGGGTTGTGCCTAGAGTTCAGCTTTAAATAATATCAGTGATAATGGTTATCTTTGTCTTGTTTTTGACTTAGGTGATTCTAATGTTTTGTCATGTTTTTGATTTAAATTGGATACATTTTATTATGTTAAGGAAGTAGCTGTCTGTAGAGTAATAGAGTTATAGCTGGACATGCAAACACCTCCTTAAGACAGACATTTCTCAGCCTGCCTTACATTTCAGTGTGGTCTTGTCATTAATACGTGCCCATGTTCTTGCCATTGCAATGTAAGTGAACATGATGTATGCCATTTTTTCCACATCCTTTCTTTGCCCTTCTTGCTGGCAGGAAACCAGAAGTAGTGGCAACCCAGCCTCAACCATGTAGATGACAAGACCTTCAGGGATTGCAGAGCCACAACATGGAAAGAACCTGGGCCCCACAATTACTTCCTGGAACAGACTACTCCCCTGGAACACCAACTTCAGATTTTTAGTTGAGAAAGAAAAATAAACATACTTGTTTTCTAAACCATTTTATTGTTGGGTTTCTTGTTACACTTAGCTTTTTATTACCATGAATCCACATTTAGAGTGGACCCTGGAACAATGTGGGTGTTAGGGGAGATGACCCTCAGCACAGTTAAAAATCTGTGTGCAACTTTTGACTCACAAAAAACTCAATTAGTAGTAGCCTACTGTTGACCAAAAGCCGTACTCATAATGTAAACAGTCCATTACCACGTATATTTTATTCACACCATACCTTTTTCTTAATTTTTTTTTGATATTTTTAGGCTGTGTGGTTCCTCTGCGAGTTTTTTCAAATTGTCCAAAAAACTTTCTCCTGTATATTTATCAGAAAAATTACGAATATAAGTGGACCTGTGCATTTCAAACCCATGTCGTTTAAGGATCAAGGTTTTTTTTTAAGTAATTTTCTTTTTTTCTTTTCCATTGAGTGATTTTTTTTTTCTTGTTAAATATCTTTTGTCATCTATGGAGATTATCATGTGCTATGTCTCTATAGATACATTAATATAAAGTATCATATATTAATAGTTTTACAATATTAGACCATCCTTGCTTTCTCTGGAATAAATCATTTTTGATGTAATGAACTATTCTTTTAAAGTGCTTTTGGGAGTGTTTCATTGATATTCATACTTAAGATTTGTCAGCTGTTTTTCTTGTGTGCAGTCTTTATCAGGTATTGATACCAATATTCTTTCTTTGCAGAATATAAAAGTTTTTCTTTTTGTATGTTCTGGGACTGTTTTAAACATTGAAACTCACTGTTGTATAAAAGTGTAGAATTCCCTTGTTAAATTTTCAAGGCCTGGAGATTTGGGAATGTTAATAATTGTCACAGTTCTCTAATTAATCTGTTGAAATCAGACTATTTAGATTTTCTGTGTCATCTGGGATAAGTTTTGGTTAATGATATGTCCTAGAAAATTACATATTTCCTCCAGATTTAAATTTTTTTGTACAGGGTTGAATAAAATAGTCTTTTCTGTTTCTTTGATTTTTCTGTTTTCATGGCTTTTTTTATTCTCATTTTGTGTTTATATTTCATATTTCCTTGAATAGTTTAGCTGTGATTTATACACTGAATTTTTTTCTTAAAGAATAAAATCTTAAATACATTCATTCTACTCTTTTTTCCCTACCTCCATATTTATTAATCTACTTGAATATTTCTTTTTAATAAATTTGATTCAGAAGCTCATTTCCCTTTACGTTATTCTTTTTAAAAATTTTTAAAAAATGCCACGAGTTTTCCTTTCAGCAGAGCTTTAGTTACAGCTTGTGGATTCAGGTGTGATATTTTCATTAATATTTATATAAATTCAGAAATACTGGTTTGTATGTCTTTGAAGAGGCAGTTACTTTGGAGGGGCTTTTAAAATATTCAAATGAGAAGACTTTCCCCCTAGTTTTACTAATTTCTAGGTTTAGTGTATTATGCTTGAAGTATGTTTTCTGTGTTATTCTATTTATGGATATAGTTGATGTATTTGTTCTAAGTACTGTCATATGTTAAATTTTTGCTTTCATGTCTGCTTTATGTTCTTTAATAGTGTTTCATTGTTTTAAGTATAGTTCTGATATTTATGAAGGTTTTGTATTTATTTCAGTGGTTGTCTTTATAATTATGCTTTTTGAGATCTTTTTCTTTAGTGTTTCCATTTTCTATGAAGCTAGTGATAAACACAAATACCATTGTCTTCTTCCTTTTCCTCATACTTGTCCACCACCCAATAATAGCCAATAAAATGGTCTGTGTTGTTTAAAAGATGTTTATACTTCCATTTTTTTTGGTCTGCTTTAATGATATTATTTGTTTTCTAGATATTTTAGTAATCATAAACTTCTTCAACTCTCTAATTTCTTTTCCTCTCCCTTGTATTTTTATTAATTATACCATTTCTACTTGTCAGAGCACATAATATTCACATTCTTTTCTAGTCATGCCAATCCTCAAATAATTTTTCCATTATTTCTCTAGTCTTATTTATTTGGCTGAAGTCCATCTAATATTGTCTTTAAGAAAATTAATTTTTTGTATATAAAAGCTGATTGTTACCTTTATTCTTAAAGGACAACTTGACTCATACTTTATTTTCTTGAGGATCTTGTATTAATAGATGTTGGTACATGTTTTGTGGTGTTAAAATGCAACTGTGGAGAATTCTGAATTTCCTTATAAATAATTGGCTCTTACTGCTGGAGCTGTCTTAAGGATTCTTTATCATTTGAAGTCCAGTGACATCACTGGGCTGTATCTCTGGATTGTCTATGAGTTTTTGTTTTAATGCAATCTTCACTGCACAAAATACTGGGGTAGATTTTCCTAGACCTCCATGTACCTTTCAATGCATATAGCAAGTTTTCTTTTCTTTCAAGGGAAATTTTTTGATTGTATCTTTAAATGATCTTTCTGTTCCACTGTTTTTTCCTGTCTTAGTCTCTTTAGGGTGCTATAACAAAATACAATAGCTTGAGTGGTTTATAAACAGCAGAAATTCATTTCTTGCAGTTCTGGAGACTGAGAAGTCCAAGATCAAGGTGGTGGCAGATTCCATGACTGGTGAGGGTCTGCTTCCTGATTCATAGATTGTCGTCTTTTCACTGTGTCCTTGTGTGACAGAAGGGGCAGGGAAAGGTTCTGGGGTCTCTTTTATAAGGGAACTAGTCCCGTTCATGAGGGACCTAATAACCTCCCCAAGGTCCTAATTACCATCACTTCGGAGGTTAGGATTTAACATACAAATTTTGGAGGGACGTAAACATTCAGTCTGTAATGTACTTTAAATATGCATTTAATATATCTACTTTGCCTGTCTTCTGTATTTGCCATCTAATCTCTAATCTTCTCAAGTCTTTATTTTCATTTTACTTTGTTCCGCTTTTTGTATTTCTTAGACCTTATGTTCTGTATTCTATTTTATATAGATATTTTTAGCCTCAGGTGATTTTCATTCTTATCATCATTTTGTGATTTTTGCCCTACTATTTCTTGAGTTTTGACAGCCAAATTTGAGTACTTCCTGTTGACTTCCCATTCCTTCTTCACGATCTTCCTTTTTAAAGACAGTTGTTCCATTTATTTTGTAAAATTAATGACAAAATTTTTGGTCAAAATTTTTATTCTGTCATTGAAGAAATTCTTGTGCTCTTTATCTATTGGTAAGTTTTACTGCTGTTTCTCCGATTTTTTTCTTATAGTAACCTTGTATCAGTGCTGTGCCATCTCCTTTTGTAATACTAAATATTGAATGAATTGGGTCTTCCTGACTTAGCTATACTAGCAGACGTGTTTGTGAGAAGGGAAGATCAGGTAGCCTTCCAAGATTTACACTTTAAAGGCTCTCTTGTGAGTTGCTTCCACAGAGGCACAGTGCTTCCTGCTAATATGGCTCTTTTGTTCTATCTCTCTACCTACCTACCTTTCTCTGTATATGTGTGGTTGGCTCCACCTTTTCTGCTTCTCTAGATTGTATCTAGGAGGCTTTAGTAACTAGCCCTACTCACTACCATAATCTCTCTCATTTTTATATGTGGTGAGGTGTTAGGGTGTTGGTGTCTTCTACTTTTACTGTGACTTCTCCATGATGGTATATTTTTGCTGGTATTTTCTGAGAAATGTCACTGGTAGGCTATTCAGCCTCACTCTTGAGTTTATTTTCTCTCTACTTTATTTCTTTCTTGCTTTTGCCAGACCTCTGCCCTATTGTCAGAATAGTTTAGTATGTCAAAAATACAGTTTTAGCATTTCAGGGTACCACACATGTGGAGAAAATATTTTTGCCTATGTCTTTGGAACTGTACCATTGAAGGACCAACTATTCTGAGTCCCTTTACAGTGATTTTTCTGTAAGATTTATGTGTAATATCAGTTGTTTTGGGGAGCCTGTACAAGTTTATGAAGTGTGAAAATTATATCCTTTTCGAGTTCCCTGAATAAAGAATTTGTTTATTAATACTTTTTTTTTTGTTTGGTTTTTTTTTGTTGTTGTTTTTGTAGAATATCCAGGAAGTAGAAGATTATCCCTTCTGAAGCCATGCTCATGCTAGAATATGAAAATTGACATTTTTTGGTTAATTTTCTTTATCTTATGATTTTTTTTGTGCTGATGGCATAAGTGTAGTTCAAAATGAGGTGTGTATTTTTGGGTATAAATTAGCCAGGGTTCTAGACTGGTAGAAAAATATATTCATTCGTTTCTCCTTTTATCCCCCGCTTGAATCCTGCTAATTGTCATGTTTCTCGTTTTCAGTAAGTTTTATACATTCATGGACTGTTTTGTTACTGTGTGAACTTAAGATGCTTGAGCTCTAGAGTTCTGTGTGAGAAAAATGATCCTTGCTGTGTTGTTATAACTAAGCATATTGTGTACCAAGGGTAGGAAGTAAGAAGCACTTTGCAGCCTAAGAAATACTCTATATATTTCTATCTATCATCTTACCTAGCATTATTCTCCCAAATTCAGGAATCCTTGAGCCCTTTCTTATAAGTTGCTAACTCACTAATGGAAACGTTCATTCCCTGAATTTTGCAAAACTAACATCTATAGATATGTTATGACCCTTGACGATATGATGAAAAAAAATGAGGCTACTACTTGTTTCCACCATGAACAGAGTCACTATAATCTTGGTAGTCTTGTGGTTTTTTTCCTTTTAAAAACCTGCTGTGTATCTATTTGTAAAGGATCCTTGCAAACATTTAAATTTTGTAAAACATACTTACTTGAATGTTTTAATCTCTGCATTTTCCTTTTATCAGTGAAATTTTTCATATAACAGAAACGAAACTAAAGTTATTGCTATATTTATATAAGGATGAATAGGTAAGAATTGAGATTCATGTAATATGAAGCTCAGAATTAGAATCAAGGTAAAGTCTTGAATTATGAATATTGTTTTAAGTATAATAAAATTACAGAATAAGGCCTATAAATATGTAATATTAGATTTAGAAAGAAGATAAGGTTTCTTTGGAGGAAAAAAAAAGTGGACATACCTAGATTTAGGCCAGAGATTGACCAGTGGTAACAAATAGAAGAAAAAGTGAATCAATCTAATTGAGATAAATGATCCATGATTAGGTTAAGAGAAAGCCTAGCTATTTAATTTGGAGTTCACTTGGACTGCTATCAGGTTCTTTATAAAAGTATAGAGCAGCTTCCTAACAGAGGTGTAGGTAATGATAAGCTTATATAACTCTCTGAAACAATGTGAATATAATTAAATAAAGGAAATAATTAAAGTATATAATAGCCTTCTATTTAAATTTGCTCTTAACAGTGCAATTTCTTATTTAACTTTTGTGTTATGAATTTAATTATTTTTGTCAAGTTTTTTTTTAATTTGAAATTTTATTTTTTTATTTCAAAATATTACAGGGGTACAAATGTTTTTGGTTACATGGATCACTTCTATTATGCTCGAATCGGGGCTGTAAGTGTGCCCATCACCGAGACAGTGTTCATTGTACCTGTTAGGTAGGTTTTTGCCCATCCTCTTCTTTCTTCTCCCCCTGCTTCGTTTCCACTGAGTTTTACTTGCCTCTGTGCACATGTGTGCTCACCTGTTGGCTCCACTTTAATAGCGAGTACATGTGGTATTCGTTTTTCCATTCTTAAGATGTAGAAGATAAGGTCTCCAGTTCCATCCAAATTGTTGCAAAAGACCTTAAGCCTTATTCATGGCTGAGTAGTACTCCATAGTATATATACACCACATTTTGTTAAGTCACTCATGAATTGATGGACACTTGAGTTGATTTCACATCTTTGCAATTGTGAATTGTGCTGCAATAAACATTTGAGTATGGTGTCCTCTTGATAAAGTAACTTCTTTTCCTTTTGATAGATATGCAGTAGTGGGATTGCTGGATTGAATGAATGGTAGGTCCACCTTTAGTTTTTTGAGGAACAGTGAAAATATTTGCTCAAGGGTGATGCTAATGGTTTGTGGCTGAACTGGTAATAAAAGTCACAACCATCTTTCCCTTCTTTGTTTTCTCTCCTTTCGGTTCTGTCATTCTAAGTTTCTTAAAGGAAAGACGTGGAGGACAGTAAATGTTAATGGCAGAGAAGATACGAGACTGTATTAACATGAAGTCTGGGAGGGAAGAGAGAGTTTACAGTAGGGCAGGCAGGAAAGCCTCTGAAGGTCAATGTCTGCCACTTGGAATTGTCCCTGTTCTGATCTTGCAAAGTGAGGACGTCCCACAACAACAAGGCAGGCCATCCAATGCTATTTGCAGAGAACCCACAGCTTTATATTTATTCGCTTAAAAGAAGTGACTCATAATCTTTGAAAATCTAAAACAGTTAATATGATTTTTAGTGACATTTTTTGTTTTCGTCTTTGTTAATGCCTCCCTTCAAAGTGCTGCAACATAGCATCGTGAAAAGCAAGTGACATTTCTGTTGTTGTCAATGATACTTTTATGTCAATCTTGGAGATACCTGGGAGTATCCCAAGTTGTTGAAAAATCATGGTTGGGAATTACCACTCTGGAAACAGATTGCCATGGTTACTGTGCTTAATGTTGTGATTAATGCCTCTTTGAGTCTTGGGTGTGCATGTGTGTAGATTTAGATATCTTTTTATATTCTAGTTTGGTTAACATGTTACATCTTTTTCTCAGATACATAAAAATGTCTCCAGTGGCTTAAGAACAAGATTGTTTACATTCTCGAATGGATATTGGCTGTGGAGAATCATTTTTTTTTTTTTTTTTGGGAAGGAGTGAAATTCTCAGAAAATTAAACTGTTTATAGAAGGTAACTGCTAGTTCTACATTTCTTGTCTGGAACTGTATTTGAATTTACTTTTCTATCATTTAGTATTAAAAGAACAGTGTATAGATTATAAATGAGAATTCTGCATCCCCTGTCTTTTCTGTAGTACCTGCTTCAAATAAGGAGTCCAGCTAGCCTAGGTGGCTATATATGATGTATGGAATGTGGTTTAGTTGGCATCAGACATTCTTCTTACAGGAATCCTTAGTGTACTCATAGTCACCCAGGGCAGTGAAAGGCCTAAGCTGTTCCATGCTTTACAACAGGAACCATTCACAGCCGCAAATACTGCGCACTCCCTGGTAAATACAGAATATTTGCAGTGGGATTTGTGTAGCATCCCCAACTCTCCCTTTTCTGGGATAAAGTCTTTGTACACAATTGTTTGATTGTTTCTATCTCTTGATACTCACAAATAATGCCAGTAGAGAAATAAATGTAAGAAATATCCAACTGGAATGCTTTGTATAGAGAGTATACTCTGGAATGGCAATTCTACATCAAGAAAAAGAGAGGCAGTAAGAAATATCTCTAACAAGGAAAGATATTTCTACAATGAGATTTTTTCCCTAGAGGGGTGTGTGTGTGTGTGGATTGAGAGCAGTGTGTATGTTTTTTTTGTTTGTTTTTTTGTGAGATGGAGTCTTGCTCCATTGCCCAGGATAGAGTGCAGTAGTGTGGTCATAGCTCACTGTAGCCTGGAACTCATGGGCTCAAACCATCCTTCCACCTCAGCCTTCTAAGTACCTGGGACTGTAGGCATGCACCATCACACTTGACTTCTTCTTCTTCTTTTTTTAGAGATGGCATCTTACTATGTTGCTCAGGTGTATCTCAAACTCAAGGCCTCAAAGGATCCTCCTGTCTCAGCTTCCAAAAGTCCTGGGATTACAGGCATTAGACACTATGCCTGGCCACAATTTGTTTTTATTGCAGGTTCTTGTCATATGCATTTAAGTTTAAAAAAATGCTGGTTGTTAGGATAAGACATGTTGTGTGTGTATGTATATATACACGTATTATTTGGATATTCCAATTAGTGGTACTTATGCCCTTAGTTAATGCATAATTATCTTAAGAAAATAGCTATTCATTCGAATGTGATCTGGCTAAACATGTATCACTCTAATTGATCGCCTGATTATCTGGTCATCTGGTAGGTGGCCATTTTTTTTCTTACTAGTATATGTTCCTTTCTAAAGCTGAAACTTGGTTAAATATATCTTTGCTTCATGTAGTTACAGACATAGATTCTTACTTTAATTATAATATCATTTGATTCATATGTTAGATCTTTTCCTATCAGAGAAATGAAAATGTCTTCAGTGTCTTAACAACAAGATTGTTTACAATCTTTAATTGAATGGTAGTTTTCAGGAAGGAGAGAAATGCTTGCAAAACTGAACTGAATATAGAAGGTAACTGCTAATTGTGTATTTCTTGTCCGAAATTGTGTCTCCATTTGTTATCTTTTATTGTTTAGAAGCTACGTGGCCCCCAAAGAAGTTCTTAAGTTCAAGATGTGGAAAAGAAATAACTAAGTCCTGAAATTAGGAGTAAGAGAGAATGGGATTCTGTTGGTCAACTCTAATGTCGTAGGATTCCTAATGTAGATCTTTGGAAACATAAAATTGCTGCCATTTCTTTAGAAAGTTCCTATTTAAAGTGCTTTCACTCCTCCCCCACCCCTTTTTTAAAGGTAAATGGTGGTTTCTTTTAATTAAGTATTGACAGGAACACTTGATGATGAGCCGCAGTCATGCATGAAGTGTGTCGAGATGAGAAGAAATGGAAATTTAGCTGCAGAGCCATAGGATGATGTATGTGTAAATTTCCAATCTCCGGGTTTTTGATTTCTAAGTGAATACAAATTTTTTTTTGTTCCTGATTTTTGGCTTCATTTACTGGGAGAAACAAGGTTTTAGTTTAGGCATGACTTTTCTTACATCCTGTGCAAAACTGTCAGCTGTAGGGAGAGTAAACACCGCACTGTGGAAAGGCCCTCCGAAACTTCCTTGTTTCTGTGAGGCTGTGATGGAAGAAAGGGCTTTTTTTAAAAAAAAAACAAACAAAAAAAACGCATGTTTATTAAAAGATCAGCATTTCTAGTTTCTTCTGGGTTTTTCTTTAACACTTTGTATCTCTATGATAGCATATATCCAGTTGTACTTTAATGATTGAATTGTTTTTCCGTATTAGATGTTCCTATTAGCTTTGTAACATGTCCTGTTTATTTTTCTGTTCCGGGTGATTGGCAGAGTGCCTGACACCTAGTAGGTACATAGGTACATTAATCAATTGACCTTTTGCAAACCTTTTCCTTTTTTGAAAAAGAAAAAAGAAGTAAAGACACGCTAGGAAAATGGCCTTGGACCTAATTGAAGACATGAAGGCAGAGATCAAGGGGGAGGGAGCTTGTTTAGCCTGTACTAGTGTGACAATTTGCGAATTAAATTATCCCTTTTGTAATACTTTGCATAGGAATAGAGGAGTGCTTCATGGATAAAGAGAGGCAGTACCTGGAGCTAATCTTTGTGGGTAAATATGTTTATTTTGATGGTTGCAACTGGGATGCAGAACTGATAGAGGGAAGCCAGGGGGTTTTCTCTGCTCCACCGAATCACATATGACTAGAAATTGCGACCAGACAGCAATCTGTGAAGCAGGCAATAGGAGCTCTGCCGTCTGGTACCTGCTGTGGATGTCTGGCACCCGGCAGTACCAGATTTGGTGTAAGTGGGGCTTCTGTTGAGGAAACTTTGCCAATTTTTTTTTTTGCTTGAAAAGTAGATTCTGGCTTTGTTTCTGCACTCTTGTATGGGAACAAAAACCAAAATCTCATAATGGCAAATTTGTTTATCATACCAGGAGCGTTAGATCGAAGTGATTCTATCCATAGGATATTGTAATCCTGTGTGTGTACATTTGCTCCTGCTGCTTTTGAGCAATTACGTTGTGTAAATGTTTTTCAGTTTCCTAGATTTTAGATCTAAGATAGGCATAATTTGTAAATAATCTTCTGTGGCCCTCCCCCTACATGTTTAGTAGTCGAATCTTGGGAATGTTTATAAAATATTTTTAAATGTTATCTTTTGTCCCTTTTATCCTTTGAAATTGTTCCATGTTTGGGAGTATTACCTTTTATCAAATCCTTCTGCTCCTTTGACCTTCTTCCCTTGACAAGTTTCATATCTTCCCAGGAAAAAAGAAAGACATGAAATCTGTATTACACCTTTCTTCACCCTCTTCGCTTTGGTTGGAACATTTGAAGCAAGCATTAAATTTTCTTCTTTTCTTGCTTTTGCCAAAACCCATGATGCTGTTTTTTCTGCTTGAGCGTATGGGAAACATCTGTCTCAATTCCATCTCTTTGGCCCTCTCTGTGTTTATTGTCTAATATTCTGACTCTCAAGGACCTCTTTTGAAAGGTAATTTAAAAATCTTTCCTATAAGGTGAAATTCTTTATATGTAAGAGATAAATTTCAAAAATGAAAATAGGATCTGTGGTGTATCCTTCCCTGCACTCCCACTCACAGTGAACAGTGCCACGATCCGCACAGTTGTCCAAGCCATCGATCCAAGAGATGTTCTAGATTTCTACTCACTCAACTTCTATTTCTGAAAAAGCACCAGATCTTACTAAATATTCCTTGTATCATGATCATCACTCTCACCGGGGTTCCTCCTGCATGAACTCACGGTTTACTGTCTGCCTCACTGCAAAGGACTCCTCAATCGCCCCCCTTCCTCGAGTTTTTGCCCCTTCATTTGCCTTCGGATCTTTCCAGACTTTTCTTTACATATATCTTAAGGTCAAACCTGATTAGTCATTCTCCTGCTTAAAATCCTCTGGGTTCTCAGAGCTTTCAAGTTGAAGTTCAAACTCATTAGCATGACATTCCAGGCTCTTATGACCTGGTAGTGTCATCTCTGGCTACTTCCCCAAAATACTGCACACTCAGACCAGGTGTAACTACCTACAGTCCCCCATAGTATGGTCTACCACTGTGAGTTTCCATGTGGACTTACTTGACTTCCAAATCTCTCTCTAACCTCTTCCCCTTCATGTAACTAATTCCCTCCTGGCTTGTTGATACTGGGTATCAGCATCACGTCCCTATCGTCTAATTTGGATGTCTTTCATCTGTTCTCCCATAGGATGCATCTTCTATTTAGTACTTATTATACTCCACTAATACTGTTGTTCACTGTCCCTCCATATTGGGCACAGAGTCCCCGGTGTCTATTGTAGTGTCGTTTGCAATGGCTGTTATGAGTAAATGTGTGCATGTATCTAAGAAATACGTTATTGTTCGTAAGTGCTCTCTGTTTTAATTCACTATCAAGCCTTGGCCTCTGTGAATTATGTTTAAGTGCTCATTATGGCATCGGATTTAAGCAGTTGTAGCCTGTCAACATTGCTGAGATTGTGATTGTTGACTCCACATTCAGACGAATAACCAGACATGCAGAATAGAAGATAACCTATAAACTACATCACCTAATGGAAAGCGCTTAGACAAGCACTAGGGAGTCATAGGTTCAAATATCAGATGCCTTAGCCATATATCCCCATTTCTTTTTTTATAGTTGGCTGAAAATGTGAACCTTTGAAAGGTTAATATGATGGTGCTAAGTCCTCTCCAGGGTGTGACTGATGAGTTCAAATGTAAACTGCTTTGGTGGCCATGATATATTAATAATATTAATATAAAGCCATAGTGTTGAAAAATTCAACAATAGAATCTTTTAAAGAAAACAAACTGAAATTGAAAATATTAATGATTGAGAAATCATACATTGATCTTTGAGATTATAAATTTCGGTCTTCAACTTGTTTTAGTAAAAATGCTTAAAAACACCTTGAGTTTATAAAATAAGATATTAAAGAATATAAAGAGGGTGTTTTGTGTTTTAAACTGTCAAGTGTGATTTCTTGCCTAGGGCCTGTCGTTATGAAAAGAGATTACGGATTTAGAGTACCTTTCTTATTATTTTGGGCTTTGAAGGACTGTAGGTCACGCCCTTGGTCTATGTTAACCAAGGACAGGTAGAGAGGATGGAGGATGCCTAGCAAGGGTTTGGATCTTACCTGCCTCATGCGATCAGGGTGAGAAAAGCCCTGTGTACCAAGAGGAAGTTAGTCATGGATTTGCAGAACTTTCAAAAAACAAACATCATGTCCATTTTTTGAGTGGTGCCTCTTGCTTTTTAACCTCTCCTTTAACAGTAATAGTCCTGCTTCTTACATGTGAAACGATTTACAAGCACAAAGTACCCTATTATTATCATCTTTTTTGGAGCACTATGTACAAATCCTTTAAATTCATCTTTTTCCCACTTTGATCAATCACCTAGGTCTTGGATCTTACCTCTAATTTAGAAATGAGGAAAATGAGACTGACTCAGAATAAGTGAGCATTCAACAAATATTCAGAAATGGAGATAATTTTAAGCCTGAATCATCCCTAGAGGTCCTGTACTCTTTCGTCATATAGTTGAGGAAACAGACCTAGACAAGTTTAAGGACTTTGTCAAACTCATTTGTTATTGGCCAAGCAGGGGCTAAATCTCATTCTTCCCGGGTTTTAGTCAGTATTTGTTTGGTTATTACTCTTATCAGAACTTTATCTTCTATTTATATTTATAAAGCACTTAATAAAAGTGACTTGATAATGATTGAATATATTAGAATATTGTCTATTATATGTATTAGAAGAAAGGTAGAAAGGTTAACTGTAGGTATTCAAGTGCGAAATCTAGAGAAACCTAAAGAAATGAAATTCTCTTTTCTTGAATGGTATCTTCGGGCTGACGATACTATGAACAATGGTATGTTCAGAGAAAATGTGCAAAATTGCTTTAGTAACTCAATTTCAGAAGAGTTTGACCTTGTCAGAGTGATCTACTGTATTTCCATGAGAAATATTAAAGAGTCCAGGAGAAGGATGATGTGTCTAGGATTCCCCTCCTGAGATGCGTTGGAGCACCTCAGACACTGAGGGGAGAAACTTCTGTTTCTTCTTATAGTGGCCACCATCTGTTAGTTAACAGTGACACACACAACGTGCTTTCCAAGAGTTTGATCCTTGGCCCTTCACAAACTAAAATATTCTTAAGTGCGTGGCTTTAAGCAAATTACTTTTGATTATGGTATTGAGAAATGAGAGGATGCCAACATTTTTTACAAACCAAATACTAATTAGCGTTACTAACGATGACACCAATTACTTCTAGTGAAGCTATTTGAACAAGGGGAAAGAATGTGAGTAACTGCTTTATACTGGCTCTATGACCTTGGAAAGTCATTTCCTTTTTCTGTTTTTTGTTTTTTTTATTTCCCTGTAGAATAGGCATAATAGCTTCTACTTCATACAACCTTGCAAATGGCACTACTCCAGGGAAGGGGCTGACAAATTCTTGCTATAAAGGCCCAGAGAGAAATATTTTATGCTTTGTGGGCCATAGGTCTCTGTTGCAACTGTTCAACTCTGCCACTGTACTGTGCAAACATCCATAGGTAGTACATAAACAAATTAGTGTGGCTGTTTTCCAATAAAACTTTATGTATGGACTCTGAAACATGAATTTCATGTAATCTTCACATTATCACAAAATGTTATTTTTCTCTTGATTTCTTCCCCTCCTCCCCCGCAACTATTTCAAAATGTAATAACCACTCGTAGCCCACAGGCTGTTTAAATACATGTGGGCTTGGCCCAAGGTCTCCAGTTTGCTATCTTTTCTCCAGGAGATTTCCTAGCTATAAAACAGTTCTAAATTTGGAGGGATTATGGTGTGGCAGGAAAGCTTGGGACTGTATTTACCGAGCCATCGAGATGATTGACTCCAAGCTCTTTCTTTGATACAGAGAACGTGTCTTGACATATGTCCCCAGCTAATATATGAGAACCTTCATGCTAGGAGCAATGATTTTCTGCGTTATTTGCCGGCCTCTGAGTTGGGCAGACTCTATACTAGTGAAAGTAGCACACTGCACCCACACAAATCGGAGCTGAATTGATACAGATAAGCGGCGTCAGCATTTCTGTTCAAAAACAAATTTTTCAAAGTTTTGAGGTCTCAGCACTTTCCCAGGCACAGCAGACTGCATCTTGGCACACAGGCTCCTCGTTCTCAATACAAAATGCTCATCTATCTTTTTATTTTTTGCTCGCTATAGTCCAGAGCCAATCTCTTTATATGAAGGAGACTGAAAATGGAAAACTTGAAATTAAAACAGCCAAAGGGGGGAAAAAGTGCTAATTTAAATTTTTTGGGGTGCAACTGTTAGCCAAATAGATCTATTCTTAAAGAGTTGTTGCTATTTAAAAATGTTTGCCTTAGGACTTTGTGTAATGATGTTGCTTTCGTACAGTTATTACAGTTGGGATGAAGAGATTTTCATCACAGGGATGGTTTTGGAAAATGTTTCATCACGTAAGGGGTGAGTTAATTTCTGCAACTTTTATTTAGGAAAAGAAAGGACTGCTGAGGAGAATCACAAAATTGCAAAACTGATCACCCCTATTTTTATTTCCTTTATTTT
>CAUYSK010110415.1:0-12006 GCA_963575035.1 Avahi laniger
AAAGTAGTTGCTATTATTATTATCATAATCTCCTTAAGCTCTCGTGGTCTTACCTCACATCTCTGTGTGATGAGGATATTAGGGAGCTCCCAAGTCTTTTCCAACACCCAAATGCTATGTTAGTTTTCAAATGCTATGATATAAAATTCAAGTCATATCTGCAAAGTGATACCCTACATTTAGTTTTACATTACATTTCCAGTTCTTAGTACATACTTACATTTTTCAGATGAGATGGCTTGGCCTTGGAGAGGGTAAATCAGTTTTCTATCACCATAGAAAAAGGGAGCAGAAGAAATAAGACAAAGCCGTTTAAATTTTCTCTCTCTCTCTCTTTTTTTTTTTTTTGAGACAGAGTCTCTCTCTCTCTGTTGTCCGGGCTAGAGTGCCGTGGCGTCAGCCTAGCTCACAGCAACCTCAAACTCCTGGGCTCAAGCGATCCTCCTGCCTCAGCCTCCCAAGTAGCTGGGACTACAGGCATGTGCCACCATGCCCGGCTAATTTTTTCTGTTTTTAATAGAGACAGGGTCTTGTTCTTGTTCAGGCTGGTCTTGAACTCCTGATCTTAAGCAATCCTACTGTCTTGGCCTCCCAGAATGCTGGGATTACAGGCATGAGCCACCACACCTCGCCCATTTTCTCATTTTTTTTTTTTTATCTGCAAAGTGCATTTTGCATAAAAAGGAACTGAGTTCACATGTGGTGTAAAATTTAATGAAGGCAACTGACTATCCTGAGAAAGTCATTAAAACCCCCATACCATCTCTCTAATCAAAAGGCTGCCTCCCTTCTATTATTCTTTTATTACAACCTTTTATTTTTATTTCTTCCAGTTAAACTGGAGCCTGTGCTATCATATGCCACTTGTTAAAGATTTTTTTTCAATCCGTGATTTATGCTTTGAAAAGGCAACTTCTTTTTCTTTTTCTTTTTAATTTATGTTTGTCAGATCCATAGGGTCAGTCTTTCAGAAGAAAAGAGAGAGATCAGAAATTAAATTGGCATATTCTGAAGGCTTAGTTATATTCTCTTTGTACTTAGAAATGTCCAAGAGGTGCTGAACCCTAAGATAATGAGACTGCTTTTCTTCTGGGACTTTCCAAAATTCTTATTTCATAGTATATAAGTAAACTTCATATATAAGTAAAAATGCTTATTTGTGTTTTAGTATTTGCTCTTTGCGCCAAACATCCACTGGCTTTGGGAATAGTAAGATCTGTAACCCAAAGAAAATCTACCAATTCCATTAGTAGCACATCCAACTGGATCAAAAACCTGAAGAGTTAGTGAATATTTTATATCGTGGGTTTTTAAAAGATACTTTTGTGTGAATAAAAAAGGACTTTCTCAAAGCTGTTCATTTCAATTTCCTTTTTAATTTGCTCACCAACACCACTTAATCACCTCTGCAACCTACTAGAAGTGCTCACTAGATGGGTTTTAAAAAATTAAACCAGGGTGATTTCTTTTTAGTTATAAATTGACTTAGCATCTTGTTTTTATCTGGCTTGAAATACTGAAGCAGTGAAATAAAACCACGCTCTTCAATTGAAAGGTGCTTCTGCTATATTCAAACCACAGTGTCACTCACACATGTTGTTCAAATTCTTCAGAGCTCCTCAATTACTTAAAGGTATCCTCAGTATTCTGAGGGTTATTTCCTGCCCCACTGCAAAATTTAAAAAACCAATCAGGGCTTTCTCTTCTCTTTGGCAACATTTTTTCTCTAAAGAATTTCTTGACACTCTCTTTAGTTCTTGACTTCCAGCATTGTTTCTGACAAATCTCCAGGGATGTATCTCAGTGCCTATAGCAGTGTCAAAAGCATGAAGCCACGTGTCTAGGTGCTATGACCTTACATTTGATTGCCAGCAATTCACTAGATAAAGTGCTTAAACTGCCATCTACCTAAAGGCTTCCAGAATTTACATTATGCACTTTTGAAAGGGCACACTTTGAATTGAGACCATGTGAGTAGTTCTCATCTCTAGTTGGCCTGATCTTGAAAACTTCTGAAAAATATTACATCATGAGTGATCATAGGAATGAAAATGACATTAAGGCATAATTTCAAAATCAGAGAGTATCCTATGTTTTTGTAAAGATTTAAAAAGCACATTTTGTAAATATCTAGTTATCTTTGGTTCAATGTTTCAGTGGGAATTAGTTGCCTAAGAAATGATACCAGACAATAGATAATTTATTCCCTCTTTAGAAATGTTGTACTTGTTTGTTGATTTTTGCTCACTGGATTGGGTTTGTGGTTTAAAGAGAAGTTAATCCTGACTTTCTTAAAACCTATAGAGTTTCAGGATTTCTTAAAGACAATGGCTTTTGATAATCTAATCCTATAAAATTTCCCATGCGTAAGTGTTCTTATAACCTTCTTTTGCTCAAGTTCTAGGACAATGTTGATGGTGTCTACATAGTTAAAATTGAGAATCAACTAATTATTCAATTATTTTCACTAATAAAAATCAAAATTAATATTTCATTTTTCATAGAAGTGAGAAATTAACCTAAATTTGTTTTAATTTCTCAATTCGCTTTGCCTGTGTAAATGTGTTTTATTGTGTCACTTACTACAGGATTACTGAAATAGTTATAATGTCTTTTTTCTTTAAAACTTTTATAAATGATATAGATTTTGTTTGTTTACAATTGTAGATATTTATAGTGTTATGTATTTGTGTTATAAATATATTTCTATGTAATTACACAAATGAAAAATGCAGAGATTTCTTTTTTTGATTTTTTTAGAGATAGGGTCTTGCTATGTTTCCCAGGCTGATCTCAAACACCTGGGCTCAAGCGATCCTCCCACCTTGGCCTCCCAAAGTGGTGGGATGACAGGTGTGAGCCACCGTGCCTGGTCTTATCAGCATAATACACTAATGTAGTATCTTTGTATTGGTAGTTTTTATTCAGCCCTGAGAAAAAGTGGATATGTACTAAGTCATCTTTAATTTCCTAGTTTTCTATTTATTTGATATATTGTATGGAGAAACAGATGAAGTATTTTCTCTCTTGATTTTCTGAGTCTAAAAAATAATACTTTATTTTGACTGAGCTATCATAACAAGTCATCACTGGACCTTAACATCTATTTTTTCTTTGTTTTTATAAACTAAATACCCTCCTCAGAAACCACTGCCTAACCCACTATGAAATTCCTCTGATCAAGGTTTTCATAGATTGGACAAAAAATTGTTTTGTTTCAACCTTGATCAGTTCTAGCCTAGGAACTATTTGATTCAAACAAGAATTTCAATGCAGATTTTGCAACTTAACATCCATTGGTGAAGAAATTTTTTCTATTTACATTAATTCATTTTTCATGACTTCTTTATAATGTGTCATATGTTATTAGTGATGAGAAAGACTGACATGATAGTGAACCAATTTCTTCTTTAAGAATTTTAAAGAGTGCTCTCTGAGATTTGATCATTATTTTTCTAGATTCTAGCTTTGTTTAGTACTACATTGATTATTGCCATTGATGAACAAAAAAGTGCTAGTTGAAGACAAAGTGCCTATGATAAGTATGTCCAAACATGGCAGCAATAGCAAGATCATTGCCATTACAGCTAATATTTGACAACTACTCTATGCCTGATATTGTGCTACATACATTTAGTATAATTTAATCCTCATAATCTTGTCTAGGTTTTTCGGTTGGAAAACTGAGGTTTAGGGAGGCTAAGAAACTTTCCTTATCTCAAATATCCAGAAAGCGGTGGGGCCAAGATTCCAATTCAGGTCTGTCTGACCCCAAAACCCAGGCACTTAACCAGCGTGCCGTACCTTGTCTACAAGAAGAGGTGTCAAATGGTATCAGATACCTGGTTTTAGATCAGAATATGAACTGGAGGTATCTCTTCTTATTCTGAAAACTTCAGGTGGGTTGTGATATTTTCTGTTGTATACCCAGACGTTTCTCTTAAGTTTTTTTGATGCATTGTAGGTTATAGCAGTATTGGAGATCAAACTCTTACCTAAAAATCTACCATATAAAAATTACCTATTGGGTACAGTGTACACTGTTCAGGTGATGGTCACACTAAAATCTCAGACTTCCCCTCTATACAATATATCTATGTAATGAAACTCAACTTGTACCCCTTAATTCTGTTGAAATAAAAAAAATAAAGAAAAATCTACCCTATGAATTCTGATTTGGCATCAGGTTTGTAATACTGTGTATAATTTTGGAAAATTACTGATAGTATATAGAATTGGCATCGAAGAGACATATTACCACATTCCCTGAAGGCTATAGATCCCGCCAACATTTCTCTGATATTATTTCAAACATCAAGTGACCAAAGTTTTCTAAGCCATTATCTTGATGAATAGGATGATGATTAAGGTACAAAAAGCACTTGTTGCCAAGTCTCTCATATATTTCCAACAAACATATGATTATATCAGTAAAATTGAAAGCCTAATGTTTAGTAGAAAATTAGTATGGCACATAAAAGAACTAAACAGAAAAAGGTAAATTTGGATAAATTCTTCAGAAGTCCTTATATGTAGATTTCATACCATTTAGTTGTTTTTACCAGGATAAAATTAGAATTTGTGAAGCATCTTACTGGAATTTCTCCCAGGTAGTTACAGAGGAGGAACGTGGATATTTACTTTGATTTTAAATATGGGTCTGTTGAATCTTCACAATCATAGGACAAGATCACTAACAAGTAAGAAGAGATAAGTTGTGTGTTCTAATCTTCTTTGTGAAAGGCCTCCTCTTCTGCCTCTTTGACCACATCTTTGAGGTCTACCTTCCCTCTGCAGCTGTATATTTTTGCAACTAAAATACCTTATTGATGTCTGCTGCTTATTATCATAACTTTCGACATTGAAGGAAAGGCATTATCAAATAATTTTCTGGGCCTCCTTTAGCAATCCTACTTCCTCTCTAAGAAGGTAAATTAGAATCTGTCACACTGTTAGGTTACTTAGGCCCCTGCTGTTCCTATGCTGGGCATTGACATTATGCCAAGGTCATCACTAAGAGAGAGGACCAAGTTGTCAGGTTAGTGCCACGTGCAAAGTGTGTTGGACTGGAGATCAGAGAGCTCTGAGTCATAGGTCACACTGGCTCACCCTGGCCACCTGGGTCTGTGGAAAGTTCTTGTACCCTTTATTATAACTTGTTGCTATTGAGGCAGAGTGAAAACACTTTAGTAGGCTTCTGAGAAAAATCACTGATACTAGAGTGTCAGGAGCCCCAAATTCTAGTCTAGCTGTCATTTCCCCTGTGATCTTAAGCAATTTACTTGAAATAAAATGCCTTGTTTTGAATTAGGAAAATTGTGTTGATTTTTTAAATATTCTGCCTGTTCCTTTTAAGCAGTTTTTGAAGATTTTTTTTAAAAAGTTCTTTTAAGATGTTTTATGGCTGCCATTTTATTTATAGTGAGATATCCAGGTTTCAAAAGTTAAGAGGAAATATTACACTTTTGTAAAGAGTTTCAGAAAAACTGGTTTGGTGACTACAAATCTTAGTTTCTACAACAATCTCCTAAAAAGCCCAGAATTCCTACCTCCTTATATAATTCATTTCAAGGAAATAATTTGGTCTCTTTAAGATTTTTTAAAGGGTCAACCGTACTGAAGGATTTGATGCCAACTCAAGTCCCTAATGAACAACTTAACAAGGTAGATATGGTAACTAGCTACTTCTGAAATATTCTGAATGTATTTTTTTAGTGTGGATACCTTTGCAACTAAGAACTCTGATCTGTAATAGTTTGGTGGTTTTACTTAAAGACTCATATGTTAAAGATAATTTACAGATACAGAAGCAGTCATTTTTTGGTGTGGGATTTTATAGATGATACAGAATAATCTGTTTCCTGGGTGAGATGTAAATTAACCATCTCTGTCCTTGAACACTTCCTCTGTAGGCCTGCGTGACCTTATGGTACCTGGTAAATTGTAATTCTTTTACCTGGTGTCTTTTGAGGAGATACCTCAATTCCTTTGGCCCCCATTCCCCATCTATTTGAACCCTTGCTCCATTGTTAGACTTGGAAGAATGTTTGTGTGTACCCAATGAAAATGTTTATTCTGACTTTATAGAGTATCTAGAGCTGCAGTCCTATATTCAGTAAGGTAATAGCAGGAATGAAAAATGCAGATGTGGATAGTCACACCCCCCTGAGGATCAGACGTACTTTTAACCATTTTAAATAAGCCTATTTAAAATTACTAACTGCGTCATATATTCTCTGCAAGGAATTCTTAACTTTTTGGTTAATTTCCTTTCTTGGATGGATAGGGCTGCAAAGTATGTGATGCTCTCAAAATAGACGGTAATTGAATTCACACCACTTCATTATTAGGCACCTATTTTCTTCCCAGATTCCTTTGACAGATAAAACATGATTCTGGCCCACAAGTTTCTATTTTTAAGGCCACTCTCTGCAATTGTTAGAATTGTACAGAATTCCTTGTACTCTATAGCTGATGCCAAATGCTAAGCATCAGATTCATAGTAACAGACATGGTGATGAGCTTAGAAGTCATTATGAGATCATAAACATGTTCATTTTACTCACCTTGTTGAATCCCACGCAAACTTCCTCAAGAAGTTCAGATCCTAATTTCCTCTCTCATGTAATATGTTTTTCTATTTGAGTCTGTGTCATAATTCAGTTACCTTCCAAGTACCCCATGAAAAGGCATAGAGCACATGTTCAGGGGTTACAGATACTAAACTGGCAAATTTGGCACACAGTGACTTCCTGGAACTGAAATGTCAATGTAGAATATGTGCTTAATTTAACAGCCCATAACACTGTTTTTAGAACACTGAAATACCCACCCTAAGGAAAGCTTATAAAACCAGGGTCCTTAAAGTTTGTAGATTATACCAAGCAAAACTATACACGGTCTTAAAAATATGCATTTTTGTCAATTCCTATTAATCCAAGGCAGGTGAAAAGGGACATGTGAGGGCCTAAAAGATAAGTTTTGAAATGTATACTGTTGGAGAGTATGACAATTCGAAAGAAGACAGTACGTTTAGGAAAATTTTTCGTATTTGCAAACCTTAGTTTTCTAAATTGAAGAACTTGAATCCCATTTCAGAGGTTATTACATTTTTTTGAATAAACAAATGCACAAGATGCATAGTTCTTACAAAAATTCTCAGTGCCCTTAGTTTCTGCTGCTTAGGACTAGGCAAAATAATTTGAAAGTTTCTCTAATTCCTTATCTCCCATATATAACGTGTCAGCCGTGACTATTTTACTTTACTCTTAAATATATAATTTATAAATAGAAGCAATGTTGATAGACTCGTTTGACTCCTTTCTAGAAATAAACGACTCATTTTGGATTGCATGTTAGAGAGCTTCAAGCTGCTCTAAGCAACAATCCACGACAATGAGAAAATTATTATATTATTCATCTAGGCAGCAGGAAATTAAAAAAAAAAGTGAAATCTGCTCCCCTCTTAACTGGGACCTTTTACATATAGCATATCACCACTGGCAAACTTTGTTTGTTTCAGTTCCAAATGCTGAGCCAATGAACTTCTTTCTTACCCCTCATTTTTGTTTTTGTACCTTGTCCTATAGAAGTATGCACATTGTTGATCATTTAAATAATGCAATTGAATATACACATTAATCTAAAAAGCCATCTTAATTTTTTAATGATTCTTATGGAGTATTCTGATATTTTCTTGTAGATTATTTTTCTATTTGTAATTTCTTATTTATTCAAAATATGTATGTTTGCTTTGAAAATGGGGTTTTCCTTTTGAAAGAAATCCCCTGGAAAAGGGACACCTCTGTTTTCTTTGGGAATGCAGGAAATCAACATGTCCTCTGGCAGTTATACTTCCTCATAAAATGGCTCAGTAAAAGTGGTGGAATCTTGACCCAAGTGATCTACGGAGGTTTTGCTGATGACTTTGGTGCCCATCGCTGGTCCTCATTGTTTTGAGAATGAAGAGACAAAGCCGGAGGGGATAGAAGGAGGAAAACACATTTTTAACGCAGAAATTATTTAGACCTGCAAAGTTTGTTTCCCAACGAGGAAAGAGCTTTGTTAGTAGTGACTGCCCAGATCACATGATGCAACCTTTTGACAGCTGAGTGTCTGCTGGAGACGTCTGTGAGAGATGACCTTTTGACCTAGGAAGGAATGCTGTGAAGGTGGGAAAGTACTCTCAGCCCTGGCCCAGGAGAGAGCATGAAAAGCAGCCCCAGCTACGCTGCTCACAGGATCTGGCTTGGTTGTAGCTTTGAATTTAGTATCAGATGGTTAAGAACTTGAGGGAGTTTCCTAAAATTGTTCCAGACCATTACTATTACTCCTGCCCTCTGAAACAGAGTTAAAAACAAATGTGAGTTATCCTATAAATGTATGCTGCAAGTGACCTGAGAAGTCGGCTACGTTCCTCTCACCAGCTCATGCACTAAAACCCATGTCTTTGACCTGTTTTTACGCAGGGAATTAAGCCCATGCACATGGGTTTGGGGGCCTTAGGTGGGTGCGGGAGGAGTGAGGGGAAGAGAATGAGTCCTTTGCTGTTAAAAGCATTCCCAGTAGCAATGATCTTCGTAGAAACAAAAATCCATTGTGCAGGGCTGTAATCTGAGAAACTTTCTGTTATCGTGCTTGTTTTACTCGCCAACATTGATCCCTGGTACATGTGACCCTTTGAAAAGGAGCACCATGTTGGTGATTCCTCTTATTACTAAATGCCATTGTGTTTATAATGGCCATTTATATATGGTTACACTCTACGCCCGTGTGGTTAATAGGCGCTCTCTAACTCTCTGATGCCACCTGACCAGCACAGGATACGGGCCTTGGCCTCTTGATTACTCTCTTTGCCCTGTCTCTGTCATTCCTTGATGTCCTCTATGACAACGAAATAGGGAGCTTAGCATTGCTGAAAATAGGGTAGCACACATTCCATCGGGGGGGAAAAAAAGACAAAAAAGCCTGGCAAAGCCTTGAAAAAAATAGGTTACTTTATTTTTTTTTTCAGTTCCACAATATGTCTGCATGCTTCAGCACTGATTTCTCAGCTAGTTGGGTCCCAGGAGGCCCCATTGAGCCCTGTACTGCTCAGGGAGTTGCAGCTTTATAAAAAGGGGGAAAAAATGTAGTTTGTACGAATTGTTCTTTACCTTGGTTTGGGTTCAGAATGGCAGCTGCGCTCCGACTTTGTGTGTAACAGCACAAAGGCCAGCAAAACTGAAAAGCAAGTCAGCAAGTAGAGAGACAAAAGCAACGATCAGCTAATACAGCTCCACATGGCCTGACTAATTTATGAGAAAAAAACTGTTCTGTTCATTGGATCAGCACTCTGAGGAGGCAGGTGGAATTGTAGGAAGTTTTCATTGACTCTCCTGAGCAACTAAGGACGCCACGAGAGATTCTTCTCAGTTTGAACTTTATCAGGGTCTACGCTTAATCAATAGAGTATTGGAAAAAGAATTAATTACTAAAGCAGAATAAAACAGCTGCATTTTAAACTAAGGATCCATCAATTCAGTAATCTTCCAGTTACAGGCTAGGTGCCGTGAGGATTTGACTCCATGTAATGAGGAACCCGGGGAGTTTCCTCATGAACAGGCTGGGAATTCACATTAGCCTGTTTCAGCTATTTGTCATTAGTACAACTCATTTCTCCTCTGCTGCATTACAATTTGTGTTTTATGTACTGTGGAACCCAGGAAATTCCCACATTCATGGCGGGGAGCGCATTAAGGTGGGAATCATTGTCACCCTGAGAAAGAGTCTTAAGCTGGCCCGGCCTCTCTATTCTGGAAGCTGCTTCGGCAGCAGGAGGGGTTCAGAGCTGGACCCTGCTCCATGGTGCTCAGGGTGGGGGTCGGGGCCCCGTCTGTTGAAGACGCACTGGTTTGAACCCAGCCTGGAAATGTTTCATCTGTAATTTCCATAATGGTGGATTTCAAGGAGGGCTGAGGAGGGTTATGGGAGATGAATTAGGTTTTTAGTGAGCTCATTAGGAAGCCAAACAGAGTTGAGACGCGAGGCGGTGAGCGGGGCTGTAATCAGTTCTGCTCGCTTTGTTCCCTGCCTTCGGGACATGTTTCGAAAACTTCGTGGCGGGGGCTGTGAGCCGGTGCGGAGGCGAAGCTGCGGTCCTGGTGGCTGACTTGTTGATTTGTAAACCTCTTAATTCATTTTTTTTGTTCAATTTAATCTTTTCTTTCTGAAGGAAAATTAGTTGAATGTTAGCCCTCTTTGCACTATTCACCTCTTAAATTATGCTCATTTTGAAGAGCTTGTTATGCCTGAATAAACATGAAATGACTTGGCACTTTCCCATCGGAGGCACACCCATTTTAACACCATGTATTTACCATTCCTGGAAATGTCTCATTAACTTCTGAAAATCTGCGAGCATGATATTTTGGGCTACTGTAACACACCTCTTGGCAGTCACAGAAGGCAGTTTGGTTAATGCCTCATAATATCCATTTTTATTCTCAACATGAAGAAAGACTCTCTATAGAAAATTGATGCAGTTTGCTCTGCTAATTTTCATGCTCATTCCAATTAATTTAACATGACCCAGATTTTCTTCCTCGGGCTCATCCTGACTAATTAGTAAAGCAACACCTAGAACAAGTTATGTTTAATAACACTGAGGAACACTAGTTGTGAGTGATTTTGATGCTAATAAAGATATTCACTGATGGGACAGATATTTTATGTCAATTATGGTATGTAATTTAGAAGTCCCAATGTGCTGGTTGGAGAATGGAAAGGCTAGCAAATCGCTACGGGAGATAATAGTGTTTTGAAGACTTCTGCAGCACCTAAATAACCACTGGGACCAATTACTTTATTTATTTATTTATTTATTTATTTATTTATTTGGTAGAACTGGCAGGATTGTTAACTGATTCCATGGTAATGAAAGAGGTGGAGTTGTTGCATGACAAACCTGACCCATATTCACCAGGGCTGAGCTTTCAGTACTTACTGAACCTTAGCGAGAAAAGAAAAGCAGTCAGGGGCATCAGAAAGCAGCATTTGTTCAAGGAGAAGGAGTGGTTTCTCCACCTCTGTGGTTGGGGTTCTTTCATCACATTTTTGTCAGTGCGATGAGTCAATTTTCCTGCCTGCAGCAAGGCTGAAGGTGGTGGTGGCTAGGGCAGCGGTGAAAGGTTTCCAGAGTCACATAATGATGTTTAGCATGGGAGTGGTTGAAGGCTCTCCGTTTTCGCTCACAGAAGACACTTGAGATCAGACTCTAGAAATGAAGAAATCCACAGGAAAGAATCTCATTTATTACTTTTTGAACAAATATTTCTGCAGTGCCTGCCATGTGCCTGGTGCTGTTCTGTGTGCCAGGGAGTATGGGGTAAAAGAAAAAATCCTGGTGCCTGTCCTCAGGATGCTTCTGTTCACAGTCAGATGTAAATTTCCCTTTATCTTAAAGTGATCGACCAGAAAAACTTGGGATGATTCAATGGGGTGTAGAGATGTTATGAAATTTTATAGGAGGATGGCAAAGTCTGGACAGATGAGCTCTGAAGTCTCAAGGATAACTATTATGGGATGCAGTCAATTGCGGTGACCCCTATCTCTGCCACTATTACCTGTGTGACCTCGGGCAAATTGCGCAACCTCTCTAAGCCTCAGTTTCTTCATGTGTAAAATGAAAATTATCCCTTATAGGATGGTGAGAATTAAATGAAGTAATTCATATAAAGTGCTTAGCAGACTGTCTGAAAGAGAGTTAGTGCTCAATAAATATTATTTTGTATTAATGCTGTTTTTTTTTTTTTTTTGAGACAGAGTCTCACTCTGTTGCCTGGGCTAGTATGCCGTGGCGTCAGCCTAGCTCACAGCAACCTCAAACTCCTGGGCTCAAGCGATCCTCCTGCCTCAGCCTCCCGAGTAGCTGGGACTACAGGCATGTATGTGCCACCATGCCCGGCTAGTTTTTTCTATATATTTTTAGTTGTTCAATTAATTTCTTTCTATTTTTAGTAGAGATGG
>CAUYSK010110417.1:0-10961 GCA_963575035.1 Avahi laniger
AGTCCCAGCTACTTGGGAGGCTGAGGCAGTAGGATCGCTTGAGCCCAGGAGTTTGAGGTTGCTGTGAGCTAGGCTGACGCCACGGCACTCGCCCCAGGCAAGAAAGTGAGACTCTGTCTCAAAAAAAAAAAAAAAAAGAAAATAGTAAGTATTGGTGAGGGTATGGAGAAATTGTAACCCTCATACATTGCTGGTGGGAAAGCAAAATTATGGAAAACACTGCAGTGGAAAACAGTTTGTTGGTTCCTCAAATGTTAAACATGAATTTCCATATGATCCGGCAATTCCATTACCAGGTATATACCCCGAAGAATCGAAAATAGGTACTCAAGCAGGTATTTGTACACCAATGTTAACAGCAGCATTATTCACAATAGTCCCAAAGTGGGAACAACCCAAGTGTCCATCAGCAGAAGAATGAATAAACAAAGTGCGGTGTATCCATATCATGGAACATTATTCAGCTTTAAAAAGGAATGAAGTTTTATATATGCTACAACATGGATGACTCTCGAAAACATTATGCTAAATGAAGTAAACCAGATACAAAAGACCACATATCGCATGATTCCACCATATGCAATATCTAGAATAGACAAATTCATAGAGACAGAAAGTAGATTAGAGGTTACCAGGGGCTGGAGGGAGTAGGGAACAGAGTTATTGCATAATGAGTACAGAGTTTCTATTTGGGGTGATAAGATATTTTGTAAATGATAATGGTGATATTTGCAAAACATTTTGAATGAAGTTAATTAACTGAATCGTATGCTTAAAATGGCTAAAATGGCAACATTTATGTTATATATTTTTATCACAGTAAAAAAGAGGAAGAAACATCTTTAACCCACATGTAGTGAATGTAAGAGTGAAGAGGATTTGGGGGATAACAAGCAAGTTCCTGAGTCAATTGGATTAAGAATTTCTGAACAAAGAAAAGAGAGGAAGGTGATGCTAATTATGAGGAGTACACCTCAGGAAAACAAGAATTCTGTCTGCGGAAGGAAAGAACAGAAGACCCATGGCTTGTCTGGGACCCCTGCTAACCATCACTCTGGAGGAAGTACTTCAAGTATGACAAACTCGGCATGGGGTCCCTCAAGTGTTCCCAGTCCAGTCTCTGGAGACCTTGCCTAAGTGCTTTTGACACAGGGACAACTGCAAAGCTTAAAAGGTAAAGCTCCCATTAAGCACAAACAAGACTTGTGAGGCCAGACCAGTAAAAGGTGGCATAAAGCTCTCAGAAATCCCTCAGGGCACCCACTATCACCTGATCTCAGGAGCAGCACAAGAAAACATTGGCTGGAGATACAGTGAGACAACAGAACTGCCGAGGGCACCAAATTCCATGGCCACCAAGGAGGAATCCGAGCCACTCAAGATCCACGGGCAAGTGAGAAGCCAAGGGGTTCGACTTCTAGCTATGAGACTGCGTGGGGCTTAGAGCCATATGCCATATGCCCTAAGCATGGATCAAGTCCATACATTGCATCAGCCAGCACCGTTGCTAGTAGGTATTTTGGGACCATGTTTAGCACCTCGTTACCATTCAGGGCCTGGAGTGTCCCATGGTCTAAGGTGGCCTGGACAAACAAGAGTTACATTTGGCCAGGCATGGTGGCTCACGCCCGTAATCCTAGCACTCTGGGAGGCTGAGGAGGGAGGATCATTTGAGCTCAGGAGTTCGAGACCAGCCTGAGCAAGAGCAAGACCCATCTCTACAAAAAACAGAAAAATTAGCTGAGCGTAGTGGTGCATGCCTGTAGTCCTAGCTACTTGGGAGGCTGAAGCAGGAGGATCACTTGAGCCCAGGAGTTCGAGATTGCTGTGAGCTATGATCACATCACTGCACTCTAGCCCAAAAGACAGAGCAAGACACTGTCTCAAAAACAAAAAAAAAAGAAAGAAAGAAAAAGAAAAGAGATCTCTTAAGATTCTTCCAGCAAGCTGAAAATTATGAAGTGATTACAAACATCCCAGGAACACGTTTTACCCTCAGTTACTTTTGGAACTAAACATGGTCACAAAATATTCACTGGCAACAGTAATGGCTTACCCAATAGACAGATTCAACCCATTCTTAGGGCTCCTGCAAAGCAAAGACATCCTCAAAAAGTAGTTGAAAGCATTTGGAATTTGGTTGTTCAAAAATACAACTGAAGCACTCATTATGGGAAAACCAGAACTTTGTTGGGCTTCTCTGCGCTTACTTTTAGTTTAATGTTGTTTTTAGTTGATTTACACAGAATATTAGGAGACATCATGATTTTCTTCATATCTAGGGTCTCTGTAGGTTTTTATAAAACCCTCAATGGCCATTTGGTTACAGAGCCCTATGGATTTCCCACAGTCCCTCTGGGGGCCGCCTAGGCAATGGGGACAAGGGAGAGAAAAGATTGAGTTTAGAAATGGGTGAGGCCCAAATTGGAACATTTGTTTCAGGCCTGCTATTGGGCACAGAGGCTGAATAATTTAAATTCAAAGCTAAAGCAAGGCTGAGACTAGCAGACATCCAGGTTCAGGTTTCAGCGAGTCACAGAAAGGCAACTTAAGTTCAAAGAACAGACATTTGGCTCTATTTTTTTTTCTTTTTATAAAGAGCTCTTATGAAGAGAAAGTTAATTTCTGTGACTCATAAACAAGATTTCCAAAGCTCCATAAGGTTTCTATGCAATTATGTCAGAATAGCTTGATGAGAAAATAAATAATTCCATGTTTCTTACAAGTGTATCCATGTACATAAATGTGCACTCCATAAGAACAGGGTTCAGGAATAGAGTTGGTTGGCAAGGAAAGAAGAGGGTTTATTCTAGTTAATAACTAGAGCATCTCTGTGTGCACCAGGGCACCCAACTTGACTTTGTCTGTGATTGGCTGCTGGCCACATGGCAAGAGCATTTGTAATATTGCCACAACGCGGGAAACAGCTCCTTCTCCAATCCATAGGCACCAAATTGGGCTGCTAAAAAATTATGGAAGTAAGCCATCTGGAGGTTTCTGGGTGTGGAAAAACCAAGGGACCCTCTGCATCAGGAATAGCTAAGAACAGATAGTGCCCTCTGGGACCTCACGGCATCATGATGGAAAATGGAGAATCAGAAAGGAAGACTCAGGCAAACTTCCAAGAAAGACTTCAGTATTTATGCACTATTTTATTTGACTTGTACATGTTGCTACAGCATCACAGGGAAAAAATCCTTTCTGTAAACATGAGAAATGTGACCTCCAAAGAAGACGTTAATTGTACATATTGGTTCAAAGAACACACTAATTGCAGTATCTCCTGTACTTTATTCCTATAAGTTATTTCTGAAGATGATGCCAATAGACAGTGATCCTAAGAGCTCTGGGTTGACTGCAACCACCCTCCACCCAGCTTAGGAGTCCAGCCTGCTCCCTGTCTCTGCTGCTACTCTCCCAGGGCTTCCTGAAGGAAAAGTACACATGAGAGGTGCTGAGAGTTAGGGAGTTCTGAGCTGCCAAAGTAGCACAGAGACTAGGATCTGGAGAAAACTGGCCAAGAGGACAGCAAAGGGAGGAAGAAGCCCAGCTTCATCCGCAAGGGATGGGCCCCATACCCCGGTCCTGCTCCAGCCCTGAGAACAGCAGCGAAGCAAGAGAGGCCCAGGCTAGCTAGTGAGCACCTGTGCTTGCCCACTCAGGCCTCTCCTATAAATTCCAAGCTCATATACCCATATCCAACCATCTGCTCCACTCTTCCACTTAGACCTCAAATAAGGTCCTCAAATGTAATGTGCCAAAGACCAAACTCTTCATCTTTGTCTATCTCCTTCCCCAAACCTACCCAACAGTCTTCTCAATCCCTCTTACTGCGGCTCTATTCTTCCAGCTTTATGGATCAAACATGTAAGCATCATCCTGGACTTCCCATTTTCTCTCAAAGCCCACATCCAATCAGTCAACAAGTACTGTTGGTTCCACCTTCAAACTATGTCCACAATCTTACCACCTCTCATCTCCTCTACCTCCAGCAGCCTGGTCTGAGCCATCATCATCTCTAGCCTGGATTAGGGCACCACTCCCCTTTGTGCCTCACCCTTTAGCCTCCTACACTCTATCCTCAACACAGCAGCCAGGCTGATCCATTTGAATTCTAGGGCAGACCGGGGCACTCTCCTGCTCAGCCCATGGCTTCCCATTTCATTCAGAGTCAAAACCAAAGTCCTTATCATGGTCCATAATTCTCCCCCATCCCTGATCTGCCCTCCCATGGTGCCATCTTATATGGCTTCCCCCATCATCCATTCCATTCCAGCCACAATGGCTTCCATACTGTTACTTGAAAATGCCAGGCACATCCTTACTTTAGGGCCTTTGGGCTGTTTCTTCTTCCCAGAATGCTCTCCCCAACCCTAGATGTGCTGGGTCGGCCCCCTCTCCTTCAGGTCTCCACTCAAATGCTACCTTATTTAAATGACTCCCCGACTCCTATTTTAATTGACAACTCTCTCCCCAAGACTCCCTTTCCCTTTCCCTGCTTCATTTTTCTCCACAGTATCATCACTTATCATTTAGTTAGTTTATTATCTGCCAGAATGTAAGTTCCATGAGGGCAGAGATTGTACCTGTTCATTGCAGCAGCATCTAGCAGAGAGCCTGGCACACAGCAGGTGCTCAGTGTGAGTTGAATAAATGACAGAACCTCGCCTCCTTCTCCCTCCTCTTCCCTCTCTGCATCCAGCTACTCTTAGGCAAAGCTTCTATTCCTTTAGTCTGTTTGGGCCTTGACACGGGAAAAGTAAGGCTTCCTTCTTGGCAAAAAGCATTTCTGGCCACAGTAAACAGGAAACAGAGGAAGAGGAACCCATCTTTTCCCCCAGAAACGGTTTCTCCGTACCTCCCTGCAAAGCCAGTCCCATCAAGAAGCTTGGGCCACCACTATTCAGGACAAATCACACCTGGGAAGGGCTGAGATGAACAATTTCTAGGAGTCCATTCAGTGAGTTCTGGGGTTTGGGTGGGCCAGCTCTGGACTCTAGCACCACTGGCCCACCCCCAAATTTCCCTTGTTGCCTATTGCCATGAGTCTGTATACTCTGTTAGAGAACAGTCCTTCTCTATTTTGTTCACTGCTGTATCCCTAGCACCTAGAACAGTGCTTAGAACATAGTAGATCCTCAGGAAATATTTGTTGGATGGATGAATGAGCAAATGAATGAATGAACCAGTGGAATGACCAAGTATACAGAAGTAACTCACTACCTGCCGGCCCTCTAATCACAGTTCTTCCTATCCTTTTCTCCCCCATCCTGTTGGTTCTCCCTGCCTTGGTTCCCTCAATTCTCTTCTGGCTGTGTTCTGCCTAGTACTACACCTCTTCCATGTCTCCTCCCTATTCCTAGTCCCCACTCCAAGCCCAGGCCTGGACTTCCAACACAGTTGGCAGTGACCTTGAGATATATTTTCTTGCTCTTTCTGTAAGTGGGCCATATCTTACTTGTTTGAGTGCCTACTGTGTGCCAGGTGCCATACTGAGTGCATTATTCACATTTTATTTAATCCACAGAACAACACATGGATAGATGTCCCCAAACAAAGCCAGCTACTCTCCAAGTGCCAGAGGATGTGTGCCTGCCCTCAGATTGGGCCTCATTGCTCAGCACAAAGGAGGGGATGCTTTCTCTGCCCTTGGCACACTGAGCATTGGACTGGCCAAGCATCCTATCTTGATCTGCCTTCCACAGTCCCGCTCAGTGTCTTTGGGAGAAGGCTCCCAGAGGCCAACTCACTCCACTTGGCGTAGGGCCCAAGTACTGACTTCCCAGGATGAGTTGCACTGAGCACACCTGAGTGGTGACCCATAGAAGAACTGGGGCTTGGGTTCCAGCTGCCAATTGTAGCAAATTTTCCCAGAACCCAAACTCTCATCTTGCTCTCTGACAACCAAGCCCAAGGGACCTACATCGCTGTATAGTGCATGGTCTGTATATTTTGTCTCAAACCAAGCATTTGAAAATCCTTGCCTGGGAATGGAGTGAAAGGCATTTTTGGAAATATTCAAAACATGCAGTTCTGTTCCTCAAGGAGAACCAACACTGAGGATGTGACGTTTATAGGACATGTCAGTGGAAAAGATTACTTTTCTTAAAATACATTTGTTAAATGATAGGTCAAACAGCAAACGGATGGGAACCTACAACTGGGAGACATCACAGGAAGAGGGAAATATGATTTTTATTATAAACATATGCATTTTATTATTTCTCCCAGTGAGGATCAGGATCGGGAATCTGCAACTGTGAAAAGGGCAAGGAGAGAGCAGTATTTTTAGACCTGTCACTTTAAAATATACCTTCTCCTGCCTTGCTGCAGCGCTTCTCCAAAGAAGACCCTCCCGGAGCCTGGGCTCCGCGAGGAAGAACATACATATAAAACAAATGACTAGGAGGCAGTTCCTCTTGCCCTCAAAAACACCATCTAAAATAGAGCTTGCCTTGTCACTGTCCCCACGCAGGCACAGCTCATTCCCCAGGCTCAGGCAGTGGGGCCACTGTTCTCCATCCTGAACTGTGCAAATCATCAGTGACTCCTCCATCTCCCACAATCCCAGTCCTCCCTGGCACAAGATCCTGTTGGTTCTTTCTCAGGAAACCTCTCTGAATGAGTCCGAATGTGAGAAGCTACCATTCTGTGGGGCCTCCTAGGTGCTTTAGACAGGAGGCATCTACACCAGATCCCTGGGAGGCAAGCAAGAGGGTTAGCCCCAGTTTACAAAGAAGGAAATTGAGGCATCTTGCTCAAGGTTGCACAGCTCATAAGTGGTGAGAGGAAAGGCAGGGGGAGGATTTGAACCCAGGTATGTCTGGCTCCAAAGCCCTTGCCCGTGCCATAGTCCGTGCTATCTCTCCATTTTCCCAGCCCCAGCCCCAGCCAAGCACTAGCCACTCTATGTCTGCATCTCTGCAACACCCTCTGCCCAGCTCCCCCGATTTCTCCCACACACAGAGCCACAGGCGTCTGCTACAAATGTGTCTTTCTTTACATCCCTGTCCTTCTGTAGGATCCTCTGTATTGCAAAGTCCTCGCCCTGGCATTTAACACCTTCCTGAGCCCACTCTCATCTCCCACACTTCTCCAACAATTGTTCCCCCTGGCTTCACTCTCAGGGACCCAGCCCGCACTGGCCATGCTCATTCCTGCCCCTCATTGTTGCTCATGCTGTAACCTTCTGCCCAGAATGCCTTTCAACTCTCTTCATCTCCTTCCCAAACCTTCACTGATGACTCCAGAAAGATGTGAGCCCTCTCCCACCATACAAGCCGCTGCTCAAGTCTGTGCTGTGTTA
Organism: Avahi laniger; assembly: GCA_963575035.1. NCBI lineage: Eukaryota > Metazoa > Chordata > Mammalia > Primates > Indriidae > Avahi > Avahi laniger. Next base: position 7,307 of record CAUYSK010110417.1, read on the forward strand.
CAACATCTTCCAGTTGTGTTGTGTGTCTCTCTTCTCTCCCCAGCAAACTGACATACTACTTCTACTCCAGTGTCTGACACTGTGGCAGACACAGAATGGGTGCCCAGCAGTTTCTGGGCTGTTTTGACTTGCTTCTATAAAGTGCCATGCTAAAAGGGTTTCTCCAAAGAGGAGGGCTTATGAGAAGGGATGTTGCCCATATGAAAGCAACTCCTTTGTTGACAGCAATGTCAGCATCTCAACAGTCAGAGTTGGCTATTCAGAGAGATGAAAACACTGGATCAAGCTTTTCAATCAAGTAATTTGGTCTGTTTGTACCCTTAAGTCAAGCGGTCTCTTCTTCCTTGTGGCATTCAGAACCAAAGGCTGGAGCGAGTGGGGGCGACAGGCACTTTATTACTGACGTGTCATCGCCTCCACGGGACTGCTCTTGCCAGCAAGAAAGCGATTTCTCCAGCCACTTTGCAAATGACCGAATTATGGGTTTACTCAGTCTTTCACACTGCCAGGCTCAACATTTTCATTTACTTCTCTCATTACCCTTGGCATGGTTTCCACATTGGGGAAGGCAGAACTCTCTCGGGCTCACATCTCCCTAGGGGCTCTAAAAAATACCTTGCCTTAAAATTAAGATCGTCTTTGTTTCCTAGAAATCTCTACCCCCACCCTTGCCCACCCACCCGGGGCACTGCTGGAGGTGGGAGGGGTCCCAGGCCTCTGGGGGACATTGAAGTCCACGTTCACATTTTGGTCGTTGTTTTTAAATCGTTTCCTAGTGAAATACTGTCATTTTGGGAAACAATTCTGTCAGGAAGTCATTTCAGGCAAAAATCAAATCCACGGCACTCCACACAAATAACAAACAGACTGCAAAGCCCTTCAGTGGGACTCCAAGAACTGCCATTTGGAAGGGAGGTCAGGAAGTGGAGCGTAAACATCTGGTGTTCTAAAGGGCTGGCCTGGGGGCTGTGTGCAGATGTGAGAAGCCATGGGCTCCATGGCCTGGCCTCTGAATACCTTCCCTTTACTTTTTCTCAGGACAGATTTTTGGCCACCAGGGCACTGAGTCACCCGGACCTCAATTAACACTGGAAATGCTGCTCAAACAGATGGACTATTTATCAAGGTGATGGGCCATTTTCACTGACTACTTCTAACGTTTATTTTTTAATTAGCCAACTTGCTAATTTGTTTAGCATTTCTTGGCCTAATTGGTGCTGGGAGGTCTTTGACTCTTCGGAGGGTCTCTTTTTTAAGTCACTTTTCAATTCGCGCTGGCTCCTTGGGCATTTTGCAGGATGGATTAACTTGGTACAGTAGACACCTTTCCTTCCTGAAACTAATGTGAAAACAAGCACTTTGGCTCCTGGGGTGTCTCAAAATGCAGATGATGCTAACAATAGTGGATTCTTTTCAAAATACCTTTCATTGAAAAAGTCCAGTGTGTTTTACAAAAGTTAACTACTTATGTCTCCCTACACACCTGCATCCTGAAAAAGAACCATCCAGATAGTTCTCCCTGGATGAAATGTAGTTCCATCTAGAATAAAATTCCCAGGCGGAAGCTATAATTGCTAGAGTTGCAAGTTGATGGACAGTTTTTGGTTAACATCCAAAATGCTGCTAACGCTGTAATGGGATCTTCATTGGAGGTCCCATTGGATCACAATCTCCCCTTTTTCCTCATCTAATTGGAAAAACGAGGCTTCAAATGAAAGCTGTGTTTCTCAAATGAAATCTACGGTCAATAAGGTGCCTTCACTTTTCCACTGGCTGGTTTAAAACACAAGAACAGGATACTGTGCAGATGGCGGGGTGAGGATCCCAGCCAGCACAAAAAGCAGACAGAAGGTGGAAATGAAGGCTGAGTGAATTCATTCTGACTCGACTGCTAAAAGTTCCCCAGGTGTTAACTGAGAGAATGGGGAGTTCTACTCCAACTACTGCCACCAACCCGGGCAAAAAGGAACGTGGCTGGATTCCAAGAGCTAAAGCAAGGCAAGAGAAGCCAGCCACAGTATATAAGAAGGGAAAAGTGACCAGAGGAGGAACAAACGAGAAACCCACCAAACGTTTCTTACCTTCATTCTACCTGACATGGCCTTATCTCCTCTTCCCATCACTCAGTTTAATAACACACTGAGAATTCCCCAAGTCCACCTTACTCGCCACCGAAAGGTGCTTTCCTTGTCACCCCTTCAACAAGGGGAAGTTCAACATGATGTGAATTCCTAAGGTGTTGGACCCAGGGGACTTGCTGGATTTGCTTGCTTGTCTAGTTGTTTGTTTCTACCATGCTCTCCCTCCCATTAGGAATCTTGGCTTACTTGGTAGCTGACCTCAGTAATGCCTCCATTGCTACTCTGAAATCTTTTTTATTTGTCCCTAGTCATCCGTGCCTCCCATTAGCCACAATGACTACTCCAAGCCTTACCTTTCTTCAAATCCCCAGCCCCACCTCTGCCTTCCTCACTCTTACCAGGTTGCCTGTTTCTGACAGAGAAAATACAAGCCATTGGTTGTGAACTTTTTCCTTCCTTTCCCCTGTCTTCAAGCTTATCTATGTGTATGCGTTTCCAAGCCTATCCTTTTTCATTCGCCCAGTGTCAGCAAGGGGCGTCCCTCCTCATCGCCACGGTCTTGATGTCAATCCCTCCTGCCTTCTGGGACTTTGCTACAATCACTCATCATGTTTACCTCCTATGTCTTCAATCTTTTTCTCTCTGCTTGCTTTCTCCCCCAACCTGTAATTATGCTTAAGTCTCAATTTGGGAAAGGTCTTCTTCACTTGCCATTTAAATGTGGAGTTTCACAGGGTTCAGTCCTAAGTTTGCTCACGTTCTCCTTGTTAATCTCACCCACTCCCATTGTTCAAGTACCTCCTTTAATAGCTTTCTAATAATATGAGCTCCAGGCCTCTCTTGTCAAATGCCTGCAGATGATAGCTCCACCTAAATATCCCACAGCCCCTTCAAACTCAGGATGTCCAAATTGAAGGCATCTCTCCCACCTTTCACTCTTAACCTGTTCCTTTATGTGTTTTCCCTCTCTCAGTTGATGACACCAGCATCCACCCAGGCACCCAAGTCCAAAACCTGGGAGTCACCTTTGATACTTCTCTGCTTTTCCACATTTCGTCAGATGCCTAGACTTGCCCATTCTACTTGCTTAATATCACTGTCTGCTAATTCCACTCCCTCTCCACATTTCAGCGGTCATTTAGTCATGTCAATTCTACCTGCTTAACAATTCCAGTAGCTTTGTTCTTTATTGACCTCCCAATTGCACTGTTTTAACAGTCACCTACCTGGTCTGCTTGCTTCCTCTAGGCTCCTCCAATCTATGTTCCATACTGAAACCAGAGCAAGCTACTCCTTTCCCAGGACTAGCCTGCCATCATCTTTCATCTGCTATCGGTCAATACTTACTCTTTTTTAACTATTCTTTTTTTTTTTTTTTTGAGACAGAGTCTCACTTTGTTGCCCTGGCTAGAGTGAGTGCCGTGGCGTCAGCCTAGCTCACAGCAACCTCACACTCCTGGGCTCAAGCGATCCTCCTGCCTCAGCCTCCCGAGTAACTGGGACTACAGGCATGCGCCATCATGCCCAGCTAATTTTTTCTGTATATTTTTAGCTTTCCAATTAATTTCTTTCTA